>JACXGM010031733.1:0-12880 GCA_016801145.1 Umbra pygmaea
AGTTATCGTTTCAACCTGGTAGTGAGTAGAGTCACTTAGGTTTGGAACAAAAACCTACAGAATGGCAGCTCGCAGGAGTATCGCTGCTTTAGTTAAGTACCATTATCCGATAATACCATGAAAATATTGTTGACTCTATTCATATATATTGTTGAATCCAAAGTGATAGAAATGTACATTACGCTTAACTGGAATCCACATTATATGAAAGGCACCTAGGAGATTATCCACACGTAAAATTCCCCCGGCCTTTATTTAAAGGGAAACTTCACACTACAGCTATCTGGAGGTGCTAGTAGCTCCCCTCACACATTTGTAGAACAGTAAGATATGTTTCACCCATGCCTGGCTAGTGTAAGAGCAAGATTTGAAATTTCGCGGGGAATTTTCACACGCCGACGTCACGGTGGAAATCCAATGGACCTTGGAGATAGGAAAAATGAATACAGGCGTGTATTCGGTCGCAAAAATAAGCATCCCTGTTAGACTGATCTGGCTTTCAAACCTACTCTCTTAAAGCCTCGGTTGTCCTTGATTTTTTAAGCTATAGCTTGCCTTTCTGTGACGCTTCGATCAGCCGTTTTATTGCTAAACAGACGAGGTGGTATGATTTTTTCAGTATGTAGAGAACTACAACGCTGACTTCCTTGTTCCAAGCCCCGCCCACCCGGCAGGTCCTCTAGATTCTGTGAAAAAGTTCATAACCACAGTTGCTGGTAATACAATTGCTACTAACCTAGGATTTGCAGATGAGGAATTTTACAACTTGCTTTTACATTCTGAGTGACATCCAACCAACATGTTTGTGCCCGAGTACACCAAAAAACATTTACAACAGTGGCCCTCAAACCCTTCCACGGAGGGCCTAGTGTATGCTGGTTTTTGCTTTTACCTTGTAAAAGCCTGATGGAGTAGCTCACTAATTGGTTAGGCTCTCCCCACACCTGGCATTCTAGGTCCTAATTATGCTCTAATTGAAGGGAAAGACCAAAAACCAGCATACACTAGGCCCTCCGTGGAAGGGTTTGAGGACCACTGATTTACAACAAATGGAGTTTGATATCCAGCTTCAACAAGGCAGCATGTTCTACAGATAGAATTTAACCGCATTTCAACTGGATTAGCTAATTGCCTAAGTGCTTCTGTGGGAAAAAGCAATTGCTACAATGAATGGGATTGTGGAATAGCTTTACTTGTAAGGCTTAAACAAAAATGACTGACGACCGCATATGCGTCACTGAATCACTGAAGTTTTCCAGCATTTGTAAATGGTATACTATGAAACTGATTTACTGTGGAACACTCCTTTAAACGATTTGAATCAAGTTTAATGGTAAGTTGATTAATAAATAATTATTATTTACAGAAACAACGTGGAAGCAATTAGGGTTAACTGTGTTGTTAAAAAAACAAGGCTTCACCTTCCTTGTGTGTGTGTGTGTGTGTGGGGGGGGGGGGGGTATGAACGTGTGACTGTTTGTATGTAAAACCAATTTCATCTCAATGTCTGAGTATATAACAAAATTGAACTCAGTTTAGAAAAAAGATAAAAATGTATTTGAGTTACATACAATATGGAATGGGATTTGACTCCTAGTAACACTACTGTAATTAATGGAGACACATGGAGAATACATTGAGCAGGCCTGAATCAGAAATTTGAGTTGTGAGTGGATGTTACTTGAATCCTTGTACACCTCATGCATGTAAAGAAGAGGAAGCAAAAACTAAACTAATATGCGTTCTCATCACCTGTTAAAGCACATTGGACGTTCTCTGTGACATTATGCACTTTTTCAATGCATGTTTATTGGAAAAACCGGTGAAAACAACTTGAAAATGAACATATCTACACTCGTTGTAGATGCCATAATGGGAAAAATAACATTTTGGTCATAAATGTTTGAGTGAGGCGAACGAGGACAAGCTTTCCATTTTCTTCCCACTCGACAGGCGTTTGCACCTGACGCACAGCTCACAGGACACATTTACACCACATTCCAAATTATCATGCAATTTATATTTTACACTGATTATCCTAAATAGTCTATGCAAATGGCAGTCAGTATAATTTTCAATTTACCAACAGTTAGGGAACAAACCACCTGTATTTTTTGTATGGAAAACTGTATCTTTTGTTCCAAATTATTATGGCTAAAAGCACATTTTAAAACATGCCCTGTTTCAGCATAACGGGTGTAAACTGGAGCAGGAGGATAACACGATGTAGGCAACACAGATTGTTTGAGTTTGTCTCGCTACTGACAGCATTCCAAATTTTTTTTAAAACATAGCTACAATTTGAAATCAACCGGAATTCTCCTTTAATCCAATGACTTTATCTATGATTTAAACCTTCTTCATTATGCCTTTATCTGCACAAACTCATCTGTGCTTTGAAATATCAAATGTTTTCATACCTTGTCCATAGCCTTGTGGGACCAACCTGATCTTGCGAGCTCCAGTTTTCCACTCGCAGATCAGTCTGGCATCTTGATATAGAGACATTTTGGAGATGTTCGCCAAACGACCGTCCAATCAGCTTGGTTTGCGGCAGTTTAGGGTGTGACGGAACGAGAAGCGACTGTTCAGTCTAAATAACATGGTGGCTTCCATGCATGAGATGAGCGTAGCTATTGCGCAAGTTTTCTGATTGGTTGATTTGGCCCGCCTATCACCAACATAGGTGGTGATAGACAGATGCTTTATCCATTCAGCTAACCAGTATTTTGCCCGTTACCAAACGTTCTCCAACGGAAGGTTCCCAGATGGATACACTAATGCGATACACTAATGCGAAGCAATCCATCTGGCGGAGTCAGGTTACCTTGTCCATACATTTCACGCTTTTCCGCGTCAGAGAGATCCTTTTTCTTTCCCATATTGCTTGAAACCTGTAGCCTGCTTAATAATATGGAACATCCTTCTTAAGTAGTTTTCTTTTAATTGGGTTCACCTGGCAAACTAATTATCACAGGTGTCTGAGATTGATTTCAGTGATCCAAAGAGCCCAGAAACACAATACCCTCCATGAGTGAAGTAAGAACCAAAAAATAAGTTGCCACTTCTGAAAAGGTTCCGTGAGTGATTGAAAAACAAAATATTGACACTTAATTTCAATTTGCATAATAATTTGGAATGCGGTGGGTTTATCCTCCCTTCTTTTTTATAGTTTTGAAATAATGTGAATATTTCCAGCTGTTAAAATGTAGGCTATGTATTCTTCCATTTTGCTAACCTCCAATCCGCATAACACATTACAATTTAAGTGCGAGATCTCCTTTTTTGATTGGCGGAGGCGCACTAAAGAAGTACAAATTAAAAAACAACAACGGATAATAAATGATTAAATTGTGTTCTAAAACAGAAAAGGTGAAAATACTTTAATTGTGAAAGTAACATGTTAGGTTACGTTTTACCAAAAAAAATGACTTATTTTCTGACTACTGTAAGGCGTTATCCCCAACACTGTTCATAGTGCAGATGACAATGACCCCAAGAATACTGCAATGCAACCAGACCTTTTTAAGGCAAAGAAGTGGAATGTTTTGCAACGGCCAAATCAAACACCTGACATGAATCCACCTGAGCATGCACTTCACTTGCCAAAGGCAAAACACCCCAAGAACAAGCAGGAACTGAAGACAGCTGTGGCAAAGGCCTGGCAGAGCATCCCCAGAGAAGAAACCCAGCATCTGATGATGTCTATGGGTTCAAGACTTCAGGCATTTGGTTGCAATTCATTTGGATTTGCAACCATGTATTAAAACTCACAATTTCATTCATGATTTTGCCCCTAAAATTGGGGGGGGGGGCACATATAAAAAGTGCTGTAATTCCTACACTGTTCATTCTGTACTTTCATAATAATTATTTAATTTCTACCTCAAAATAATATGGTAGACAGCTGAAATAATGGTAAATGAGTCAATGTTCAAATATTTATGGACCTCTCTAAAATGTATTGCACTTAACCTTTTGCGTCTCTTCCTCCTTGGCCCAGCTTGTTGTTACTCAGATGCTCCGGTTCCTCCTCCGAACTCTCCTCGCTGCTTGTGCTGCTGACATCCAGAACAATGTCTTTTCGAGGGTCTACTCGCACAAAGTTACGGCACTCGAACGTCAGGTGACCAGCTGATAAAATTGCACAGGTGTGTGTGTGAGGATGGAAGCAAGAATGACTGTCTATACACACTGTATGATTTTGGCACAGTGACACTCTGGGGTCAGTGAAACAAAGAACATTCTGGAACTGTATTACTAACTTTTGGAATTATATAATTAAACTCATGAATAAGCAATATAAATAACTTACGGTAACCACATTTCTTGCAGCCAGCTCTGATGTTGTCCTTATTGGGACCTGTCAATAAAGTGGAAAATTAAAGGTGCAATATTTATTATATGTACTGTAATAAATCCAAAAATGACACCAATGCCTCATCAGATATTAAGGAAACTAATGTCAGTATTTTTTCTTTTTGAAATGTACGTTCCGTGACAGGATTTACATTTATGTTTTGAACTGTGTGTTATCAACTGCCTATTTTGACAGCATGACCAGGTTGCCAGGCATACCTGTAAAAACGCAACCCCAGCACGCTACAGCCATGGAAGCAGCAAACAAATGAACGAGATCAACAGAGAGATTATACACAACCTAAAAAACCTCTGCATGTTTCTAAACGGTTGCATGACCAGAGACGTAGTAAAACACGGTTCGCTTGTCATGGTTGCGCTGGTCTTGTTTGTCACGTTAGTTTTAATTCTGGAGAGGAGGGGGCGGAGGGAGACGACTCTCAGGTATTTTGAATTTGGACTGCAGAACCCATTTTAAACGCTGGTTGTCCGTTTTACATATTGGACCTTTAAATAAATTAACAAAGCTAAAACTTTAGCAACATATAATATCACAATGTCATAACAACTATGGACTTAATTCCTAACCTAAAACAGACCGTTTTCATACCGTGGTCATTTTCTTATTCAAGGTATTGCATTAATAAAGTCAGAATTATTCCTGAATTGGAAAAGGAATTAACATTTCCATTGTACATATCAGTTCAATTAAGAGAGTCAGCGACATTTACACAGAATCATATAAACTTCAGCAAAAAATAAAATCTCTAAATGGAGACACGTTTCCACTGCTCCAGAGTCCAGTGGCAGTGTGCTTTACACTGACTTGTGGCAAAGTTTGCATTCTATGACAAAACCACATTTATAGTCACTGTGCTATTCGTACGACACTGCCAATGCTTGTCTATGGGAATTTCATACTTCTGTCCTGAATTTTATGCACCGGGAGGCAAGTGTGTCTGAAACACCTGAACTTAATAATTAGTAAGTATCTACATACTTTAGGCCATATAGTGTCTCTGTGTGTACAAAAATAAATTTACAGTGTGTAATTCCGTGGTACCATAATAACATAATATTTTCATTGATGTTATCATACCATGAAACTCTCATACCGTTACATCCATAGTCTGTGTCCTTCCTCTCCCTACTTACCTTTCAGTGGCTATCCTCAACAGCATGGAACAGCCTTTTGGCTTCAGAATTTGGATTATGAAATTCAATGAAGGGCTGTTCATATATTATTGCATGGCAAAACTGAAGTGTTAAACTGATGTGGAAATGGTGTACTAAAAGGTTAAGTTCAATTATCATTTCCAAATACTTTCAAGAGTTCACCCAGCTCTAATCCACTGCCATCGTGGACATAAGGGATAGTGGCCCTCATTTATGAAATGTGCGTACGACCTAAAACAGGCGTACGACGGGCGTACGCCGATTCCTATGCAAGGCAAGGGATTTATCAATTTAAACGTGATCGTAGGCTGCGATAAAATCTCAAGTCTGGTCTTACTTCGTGTACGCAAATTCTCTATTGTGACTAGCGGTGTTCGTGGTATAACCACCCGGTTCAGTGAATTGTTGAACCAGCAATCATTGATGATATGTCTGCATCGCAACTACCCCATATTGCAAATTACATTTCAGAAATACAAATTAATTATATACAGCACATTGCTATTAAGTGGTTTATTTTTACCCTTTCACTTCGCGGTGGCCTATAACATGAGGGCAGAAATTAGGCAAACAACAAATTGAATCAAATAATCTAGATATATTATTTAAACAAGCGCTTTGGCAGTCCTGTAGTCAAGGAATCGGAGATCTGGAGGACCTTAATTCGTGCTCTCTACATTGGGACCTTTCAGCGGGAGATCAGGGACAGGTCTGGTATATCACAGCCAACAATAGTCAAAGTATGCCAGCAGTTTTAGCAGCTATGAAGTCCCTTTCTGCCTGGTATATTCAAACTATGACTAAAATACAATTTTATGAGATTGCTGGGTTTCCAATTGGGGCGAATTGGGCGATTTATTGTACTGCGTCTTTAGCCACCATCCATGAATGATTACGCATTTATCAATCGCAAAAACTTTAATTCAATTAACGTTCAGATCTTATGTGATGCCAGGATGTTTATTCTGAATATGGTAGCCGGTGGCCGGGTGGGACGCGCGTCTATTTTCTAAACTGCAGCATTCGAACAAGTCAACAGGGCGCACTGCATGGCTGGAGTTGTCTCCACAGTGAGTTACGCCCTCGTACAATTGTTAGAATAGTTCTACGTAGTTTTTTGGTGAAACGGTTGAATGTGATTCCTCTTGGTGAAAAAGGTTATGCCCTGACTGAGTACCTTAACATCACTTGCAAATCCGCTTGCAAATCCGAAACAGGCAGGAACGCAGGTTCAATAGTGCGCACACATGCACACAAACCACAGAGTGATGTATAGGTTTGCTCAAGGGCAGCTGGCTCTGTCTTGTGTAAGCGGAGTGGGGTGGGGGACTGCTACGCCCCAGAGCAGGCTTGTAACATAATTATGGCATGCAGGGTTCTCCACGATATTCCGCTGGAGAACGGTGCCATTCAATGAAGATCAGAGGCCACATCAGCCAGCTCTACGAAGTAAACAGGATCTTATTCTGAGCTTCTAATATAGTAAGTGCTATATTGGGTAAAAATTCTACTTAAAAAAATGCTACTTAAAAATTCAACGTGGAATGTTTAGTGAAAATAATTCATTTATTTAAAATATACTTCAGGTTCTCGTTAATCGCTTTCAATGACTATAGCAGTAACCTCAGTCAACACCGCATTTTACTTGAACAATCAAGTAAAACCAAGCGGTTGGCCTGCACTTGAGACCTGAGCGTCTTTATTTTATCTCAGAGAAAATCATTTTCTTTGCCAGATTTCGCTTATCCATGTCGTAAATTCTAAGGGCGAGGCCTCTAACTGATGCATATTTGTGGGCGTGTTATTTAAATTACCATGGTTTTCACCGTCTGATTTATCAACAGCCGCTCATTCGTATGCTGGAATTGGAGTGATACAAAACTTTTGTAAATCACACGTGAGTCTCGTCGTAAGATGATTTATTCGCTCAGATCTACACTGGTTTCTATGCACGTTTGATAAATGAGGGCCACTGTCACTAAAATGCTACAAGTGCAAGGCTGACCCTGTTCAATCCCAATCCTTTTCTTTTTTTGGTGTTTCATAAATCTGTTTCCATTATAAACATGCACACAACACCCTTATGTACATGTTTCCATTATACACTGCTCAAAAAAATAAAGGGAACACTAAGATAACACATCCTAGATCTGAATGAATGAACTAATCGCATGAAATACTTTCGTCTTTACATAGTTGAATGTGCTGACAACAAAATCACAAAAAAAATATCATTGGAAATCAAATTTAATCAACCCATGGAGGTCTGGATATGGAGTCACACTCAAAATCAAAGTGGAAAACCACACTACAGGCTGATCCAACTTTGATGTAATGTCCTTAAAACAAGTCAAAATGAGGCTCAGTAGTGGGTGTGGCCTTCATGTGCCCGTATGACCTCCCTACAATGCCTGGGCATGCTCCTGATGAGGTGGTGGATGGTCTCCTGAGGGATATCCTCCCAGACCTGGACTAAAGCATCCGCCAACTCCTGGATAGTCTGTGGTGCAATGTGGCGTTGGTGGATGGAGCGGGACATGATGTCCCAGATGTGCTCAATCAGATTCAGGTCTGGGGAACGGGCAGGCCAGTCCATAGCATCAATGCCTTCCTCTTGCAGGAACTGCTGACACACTCAAGCCACATGAGATCTAGCATTGTCTTGCATTAGGAGGAACCCAGGTCCAACCGCACCAGCATACGGTCTCACAAGGATCTCATCTCGGTACCTAATGGCAGTCAGGCTACCTCTGGCGAGCACATGGAGGGCTGTGTGTCCCCCCAAAGAAATGCCACCCCACACCATTACTGACCCACCGCCAAACCGGTCATGCTTGAGGATGTTGCAGGCAGCAGAATGTTCTTTACGGCGTCTCCAGACTCTGTCACATCTGTCACATGTGCTCAGTGTGAACCTGCTTTCATCTGTGAAGAGCACAGGGCGCCAGTGGCGAATTTGCCAATCTTGGTGTTCTCTGGCAAATGCCAAACGTCCTGCACGGTGTTGGGCTTTAAGCACAGCCGCCACCAGTGGACGTCGGGCCCTCATACCACCCTCATGGAGTCTGTTTCTCACTGTTGGAGTGGACACATGCACATTTGTGGCCTGCTGGAGGTCATTTTGCAGAGCACTGGCAGTGCTCCTCCTGCTCCTCCTTGCACAAAGGCGGAGGTAGCGGTCCTGCTGCTGGTTTGTTGCCCTCCTACGGCCTCCTTCATGTTTCGTGATGTACTGGCCTGTCTCCTGGTAGCGCCTCCATGCTCTAGACACTATGCTGACAGACACAGCAAACCTTCTTGCCACAGCTCGCATTGATGTGCCATCCTGGATGAGCTGCACTACCTGAGCCACTTGTGTGGGTTGTAGACTCTGTCTCATGCTACCACTAGAGTGAAAGCACCGCCAGCATTCAAAAGTGACCAAAACATCAGCCAGAAGGCATAGGAACTGAGACGTGGTCTGTGGTCACCACCTGCAGAACCACTCCTTTATTGGGGGTGTCTTGCTAATTGCCTATAATTTCCACCTGTTGTCTGTTCCATTTGCACAACAGCATGTGAAATTGATTGTCAATCAGTGTTGCTTGACTTGGAGTTACATTGTGTTGTTTAACTGTTCCCTTTATTTTTTTGAGCAGTGTACAATAGATGAAGAATGTGTTTGTTATTCACATGTGTTACTCTAAGTGTGTTTGTATCACAATACATAAAAATCACCTTAATTTATTAATTTCATGTCCCCAGAATTTAGTGGTAGAAAACCTATAGTGTCCGACTCAGAATATTCAAAACATATGCAAAACATATCCAAAAATTACATATGTGCAGTGAGTATAATATATTAATTATAATTCATTTACAATGACAGATTTAGCATTTCAATATACATGTATCAGTCAGTTTATTATGGATCTTTCATTTTGCCTTCAAGTTTCCCTGCCCTCAAGTAATGTAGGACATGGTGGAATTTTGGCAGTAGACTGTACAATACAAATGTTTGTGGTCTGTCATTGCAGAGGGAGAGTTGAGCCACTAAGGGAGTTGAGGGTGAATTTATGAATGTAAATATTGTATAAATATCACATTCATAAGATCCTTATGAATGTGATATTCATAAGATCCTTATTCAATTAAAAATGAGATTAATAATAACTCATTTTAATTTATTATTACCTTTATACAACTTTAATAATATATCAATAATATGTAAACCAAGAATAACAATAGCCTTCTTTTCATTAAAGTTGTAGTTTAAATTTTAAATATCTGCTTATCGAGCCAACATGTTACTTAAAACATTGTTCTGTGTTAAAATAAGATAGGAATCATTCAATTACTCGTAGCAATTTCTTGAGCATCATTAGAGAGTCAGACTGATGGTTTGGCACTGTTGGATCTAGGCTATTCATTTTGAATCTAAATAAAACAAGTAATACTACCGTACATAGACATGAATTTTGGTATGTTTTTACATGATTGGTTGTAGTACTCTATTAAAGAGTGGCTACTCAAAATGAATTCTCCCTTCATAATGTGATAATAACCCTGAAAACGTTACGTTAACCTTTAAAAAGAAATGAGGTTGATGGTTACAATAATTTTATTCAAATGTGTTGTTATATTTCAATTTCTAAAAGACAAAAGTGACATCTCTGCAATGTTATGAATGTCAATTCATAACGTTTTAACCGTGTGTATACAGCGTTCAATATGTTCTTGTGAGTGTTTATTATTCAGTTACTATTGTCTATGATATGCGTGTTTGTGTAATTTCTCTATTAAATGAATATTACTGTATTTTGTGCATTCCATTTCCTGTGTTAAACCTAGGGTCAGTGGGTTATTGTTCGGTTGAAATTGCATTACAGTACATTGATTGTCTATCAAAATAGTTATTATTAAGACAGGTCATAGGTGGTGCACAGCCAGAATACAGTAGGCCTTTATATTTAAACCCTCTAATAATAATCGGATAACTAAAACATAAGTACTACCTTATGAATAGTGAGTAAAAATGCCATACACAAACCATTATTGATTACGCTACCGGTATCTAAACACTGACAGTTCTATCAAGATGCTAATTGTACTAACGTTTGCCTAGTACTGTAGGTACATCTGTAGCAACCTAGCCTAGCAGCAGCCATATATTCTGGCAAAAAGGAAATTATAGATAAATTAACTATAGCTAGCTAACTCAAATGGCTATGCAAATATTGCGACGAGGAGAACTGTTTGATCAAACTTACCTGGTGCAGCCATTATTTTAGATTTTTGCCCAAAACCTTGAAAGTTTTGCCTTATCAATTGCTCTGGTGAACGAACTACTTTCGAAAGTTCCCTGTGTGTCCTCTACAAAATATATCCGGTAGGAAACAGCAACTGGTAGTTACAAATTTAGATTACTAAACCAAAAACTCGACCTGCTTCTTGAGTAATAATTTGCTTTTTTCCCGGAACTTATGGGAATGTACTAAATATTTTATTTCTAGGGGTTTTTAGTGAGTAAATCTGCCAGAAATTCCTTCTTCCTTATAAATTTTCTACCTCATGTTTGAAGGGGTTGAGTGAAATGTAACACAGAAGGAACAATCCACAAATAATAGGGGGGAATATGAAAACAAGTATCGATACATATTTTCACAAGTGTTTATTTACGAAATATCTTCGTAATATATTTAAAAAATATATTTTTATTAAAATAATTTCCCTCTCAAATGATTATTAGAACATACGCTTAAAACATATATACTTGAAACTTACTCTCACCCCCCACCCCTTTGAGTTAAACGTAGCGCACCCATGTTTTAACAACATGGCGGTCAACAGAAATCAGTTTTAGCAACAGTTATAAATATTAATATCTTATTTGTGGAGACTTTGCTAAATAATCAATTCTGTTATTTTCGAAATATTTTTTAGTTTTTTTTCAGAATAGAAAGGGTTTTCGTTCATCTCATCGACAGAATGAGCAACATATACATCCAGGAGCCTCCAACAAATGGAAAGGTAATCGCGAGCTTTCTTGACACAACTCTATCGATCTCCTATGACGAATTAGCGACATTACAGTTTTGCCAGATTGCTAAAACACTAAAAGTGAATGCCCAGACCAAAGCCTCGAAACCGTACCGTTTGCATGCATGTCGTACACACAGACAGGCACCAAACGAATAAACACATTGTCAGCATTGCACTGTAAACAATTCTGCAATACACATGGTGCAAAACACTACACACATTGTTGTATGTTACACACACGTAGGCCAATGATAAAACACTGTGCAGTCAGCACGTCCATTCACTAATCAAAACACACACGACATTGGCAACACCCCTGCATGCACAGTAAAACACTTAACTGTACACCAATCAGTCACAACTGTAGCACTATAAATAAACTCAGGTATGTGCATGAGTGCTACAGTACCACACTAATGGCAGTCGAGTGTGTCCACATGGATATATACCAAGCAGACACCCTCTTCCATTGTTTGGAGGGACCCTGCCGTGATTGTGGTGCTGTCTGAATGTGTCCAACCCAATCCACAGTTGTTGTGCAACATTGTAGGTGCTGTAACGCTGTGTTCAGGCACACACAATATTTTACATGCAAATATTGGGCTTTGGTCAAAGACCAACCTGGGCTTTGATGCAGCAGCGCAGCTGCTTGAGTCTACTCAAATACTGACAAAGCTGGGTTTAATCTTGCGAAAACCTTGGGGCCGAAACATCTTTGGCCAAAGGTCCATTGTGAACGTCCCCGGGCAGCGTTGGGGCAACATCACCATGTGTGCCGCCATTAGTGGTCAGGGGGTCCTCCATCCCCATGCCATCCTGGGTCCCTACAACACTGCACACATACATTTCTGGATGCACTACATGCTGTGTTCACATACGACCAACCAGGGCAGCCCATGTTCGTTGTCATCTGGGATAATGTCAGTTTCCACCGGGCTGATCTGGGCCAGGACTGGTTCATCAACCACAACCATTTCATGGTGCTGTTACTGCCCCCTTATTTGAGCATGGCGGTGAAAGCCTATGACTGCCTACCACATGCATGCGTGCTGCTCCTGCGAGCGATGGAGGAGGCATGCGGAGACATTGAGGTGGGGTCAATTCATGGGTGGATACGCCATGCCCGGCAATATTTTACCCGTTGCTGATGAGCGAGGATATCGCCTGTGATGTGGACGAGATCATGTGGGTCGACGTGATCCCTTACATGGCTGTGCTGTCACTGTACCTGTGTTTGTGTGGTTTGGTATCGTCACCACCTGCAATAGCAACACATACACAAGGTGTCCGTTGCTTGTAATGGGAGTTGTTGTTCTGCACCTGT
>JACXGM010031734.1:0-12865 GCA_016801145.1 Umbra pygmaea
GGCCCAGGATGCTTCAATAGCGGCCTTAAGCTCATCCAGAGTGTTGGGTCTTGCGTCTCTCAACTTCCTCTTCACAATATCCCACAGATTCTCTATGGGGTTCAGGTCAGGAGAGTTGGCAGGCCAATTGAGCACAGTAATACCATGGTCAGTAAACCATTTACCAGTGGTTTTGGCACTGTGAGCAGGTGCCAGGTCAGGCTGAAAAATGAAATCTTCATCTCCATGAAGCATTTCAGCAGATGGAAGCATGAAATGCTCCAAAATCTCCTGATAGCTAGCTGCGTTGACCCTGCCCTTGATAAAACACAGTGGACCAACACCAGCAGCTGACATGGCACCCCAGACCATCACTGACTGTGGGTACTTGACATTGGACTTCAGGCATTTTGGCATTTCCTTCTCCCCAGTCTTCCTCCAGACTCTGGCACCTTGATGTCCAAATGACATGCAAAATCTGTTGTTGTTTTGTTGTGCTGCTTCTCTGTAGCCCAGGTCAGGCGCTTCTGCCGCTGTTTCTGGTTCAAAAGTGGCTTGACCTGGGGAATGCGGCACCTGTAGCCAATTTCCTGCACACGCCTGTGCACGGTGGCTCTGGATGTTTGTACTCCAGACTCAGTCCACTGATTCCGCAGGTCATCCAAGGTCTGGAATCGGTCCTTCTCCACAATCTTCCTCAGGGTCCGGTCACCTCTTTTCGTTGTGCAGTGTTTTTTGCCACACTTTTTCCTTCCCACAGAGTTAAACAGATAAATAATGTGCTTAATGAGAAGCGTAGAGAATGACCTTATCGATCTTAATTGCCTCGTGGATATTTAATATCTATAAATCTGACTCCATTTGTTTATGTGTTAGCTAAGCAAGTTTAGCCAAAACCTTGCGGGCGTGAACTTGGAAGCCGCCAGGTAGCTATCCTGTGCGCTCCAAGCCACGCTATATGTGTAATATGTTCGGGTAGCTTTACGTCTCAGTGATTACACGGGAAGCCTGGAATAGCTTGGTAGCAAAGTGTGTGTGTGATAATAGCAGACACTAGTGAACGTAGGTAACAATGTAGCGAGCAACACCCGAAAATCTCCTCCGGAGATTTACTGGTAATAACTGTAGGAGACTCAGACGGAACTCAGTATACAATCAAATAACATTTAATTCTAGATAAAGAGCATAAGAAATACAACTCTTCAACCAGACAATGAAATACAAGTTACATACCGAAAATAGTTGACGTTCTGAAATCCTTCTGCCTAACAAAACCTACAATTATCCTATATCTAATCACATGGCTAGAGCAAAGATTGCCCGGAGCATCGTCTACGATTTGAACTCAACTAACAAGACTAACAACAGAGCAATTTAACCTTTGCGCCTAGGTGATCCCCAAACTCCTCCCCCGTTGCATGACAAATGGTGATCACTTCACTTGGCCAGGGTTAGAACAAACAGGCTTGGCACCCCCACATACATAATTAAATTATGCACAGTCTTGCTGGCGCTAGCCTTAGTAGAAACAAATAGAACAGTGTTATAACATTTAAATATCTTCCAGAGGGGGAAGCTAGCATTTGTCTTCTCCTAGTAACCCCGTGGAGCAACATACTGTGCAATGGCATGTGACTCCACTCGTAATCCTGTGGAGAAAACGTGTGACCTCTACAACCCTTTTTACATGTAATTATACCAAACTCCCTTTATGGGTGGATCAAAACCAAAATCACATATGTACAGGCTTAATTGTGTGACATACATTGATCTGTTGGGCATCAACCTTGGGCATGTCTGTCGTGCTCCAGTGGGAGGTTTGTCCCATTTCCATGAATCTTAATTCATCCCAGGAACTCCTTTGTTAGATGAGGTGTGATGGGAAGCCAGCTGTTGAATTAGTCATTATTTGTGTAGTCAAGGGGGAAAAAGGATAGAATTAATATGCACTTATGCAGTTAAAGCATTAATAATTAATATATTTCCTTTTCTCCCCTGTTGCAATATTCTGAGTTAAGAACAGAGAAATGCATAATAAATGCGCATAGAGGATTGGTAGTATTGACGTTATTAATATTTACTATCTAACTATCTGACCCCATATCGATTATTTATCCGTGCGTGTAAACAGCTACGGAAAGAAATACTAGAGTGACCCGGGAAACTAAAGCGTTCCCTGCAAGTCAGACATGGTGCATAGGCTACCTAGCTTCAACTGTGTGCGTGATAAGGGCTGAAACTTAAGAGCAGGCCGCAACAAGATAGCTTACGTTCCCATTAATGACTCAACCGGAGATATTCTGGGAAATGATTTAGAATGTCAGACAGAACTTTGTAAAGAGAATAATATTTAATTCCAGATAAAGGGCATCGAAGTACAATGCTTTAACCGGACACAGAATTACACAATAAAATACCAAGAATTACATGTTGTCTATACTCCTAAATATGATCTACGATCTAAGCATGTCTTATACGGTTCAGTCTATTTCTCAACATTTATTCAACACATTTAATATGGCGCGCACTGAACGTGGGCCAGGAGAATTGTTAAAGAGTACTCATCTGATTAACCTTAAACAAAGGCTTATATTTCCACCGAGAGGTGACGCCCACATATCTCCCGCTGCATACAAAATAAAGATCAGTTCACTGGCTGGAATTGGAAAAGAAATGAGTACATCAACAATTAGATTATGCGTCGCCTTGGCGGCGCTATCCGGGCTGTAACAAAAGGGCTGAGTTATAACATGTGAATATGCTTCACCGTAGAAAGCTAGCATTTGTCTCTTCTAGTCGCTCTATGGAGAAAATCATATAGCCTTACATGTAGTAAAAACAAAAACTCCCTTTATGGGATGATCCGTAAAGCCCCAAAATGACATATCATGATGTACAGTGTAATGTTGAGTTCTCAGCTTCTTGTTGACTACCCATAGTGGGGGGTTTGCCCCCCCTTCCTTCCGGGTCTCACTCAGGCAGTCGTCAAGAGTGTGAGAGAATGCTAGTCCTTAGACAGCTGCTATAATCAGTCCTGTGAAACATCTAAAAATCCACTACATTTGGTCCTATAAACATAAATTTCCCACTACACTTCCTCCACATTTAAAAGTGTTATGCTGCACAACGCTTTACAGATTAGCCATAGATGGCCATAGTTTTTTTCCTAAAGTGACAGAGAGGGAATAGTAGCCTACTGTACAACGCAGTACATAGATAAGAGACAGTTGTATTGCTCAACCATGTAATGATTGGAACAACAATATAAACAAACTGGTAAATCTGATTCAAGTAAATGTTTAAATGGAAATGTAGCTGTATTCCAGCACTATGCATAAATTTCATATTGATGATAATGACAGTCTACTTCTTCCTCTTTCAGAAACCAGCTCATAAAGCTGTACAACTGTATTTATTGCTATTTAAAAGAATAAAGAAAAGCGATTGAAATGGGATAATGCTTCCCTGCAATATGAAGTGATTTGTTGCACACAATACCACCGGCTAAAATGCATAATCATCCAAAGATGGAGCCACGCATTCTAATTATTGAAAAACACTGAATCACAACTCTATTTTCCTCATAGCAATTCTTAAGTAGAGTTCAAATGGCAAAATATGAAATCTCTTTTCTCATTGCTATTTTCATGTACCCTAATATCTGCTAAATTATAGGTACATATATTAAAATCCTCAAGAAAAAATGTGCACATATAAGTACAGGACCAAATGAAGGCGGCAATTTATTAGGCTAGTCACTGCATAATGTAGCGTCGCACAAATTAATAAACCTTCAGGAAGGCAAGACATGTCGGTTTGCAACACTTCTGGGTGAACAAAAAAGTGGAAGTTCTGACATACTAACGTTAAGAAATATAACTTAAAGGAAATATGATGTAGGCTGTAGCCTATTTATATATTTTTTCAATAGATTACAGTGATAGTACACCTATAATTGTGTACCGACTATAATAAAACAAAATACCTTACCAGAATATTATATGATTAGGTCATTATCCCTGTTTGGAGAAAGTCACTTCAAACAGACATTCTCATCTTACACAAAACATCTGCAATGCATAGTGCAAATGCGAACACAAACATGCAGATATTGCATTCGCTTTCACAAACATGTTTCTCTCATTTTAGCTAATTTGTGAAGGAGACAAAACTATTGACATTTGTAATAAATATTACAAATATGTAATAAGTATTCTTGGCCTGCAATGTAAACGGTGTTCTTCTGGATATGTAGAAACATGTCAGCATGGAAGATCCAGGAGCTCCCTCTGCTGACCCACACAGGAGTAGGCGCTCGAAGTCCTCCGCCTACTGAAGCCACTGATCATCTCTCCTCAGCTCATCAGCATTCAGTGGATGGAGCTGCATCTGCTGGACATCCTATTTAAGCCCGAGCACATGCTAGGAGGGCGTGGGTTATTGTCATTAGTTTTCTATGCTGTACGGTGTTTGAGTATTCCATGCCAACTGTTTTGTAGTCATCTTATATTTACAACTCGTTGATTGTATTGTGTTTGTCGCCACGTTAATTGCCACGCTTTATTTTGTTATTCTGGCCTAAGTGTTCACTGAAGATCTTCTATTCTCCTAAAGCCAGTAAACTGGGTTTTAACATCTCCTCTGTGTGTGAGTCCTTTCATATACATATATATATATACCGTGACAGAATAACCCACCTTAGGAAGGATGGAGTCAGCATGCCAGGCTGGCAGCACACCAGGCCATACTGGAAGAGTTGGGCGCCGCTATGTAGAGAGTGGTACGTGGCCTAAACCAAGTGGAACAGCACGTTGCCGGCACTCCTAACCCGGTACCAACAGTGGTTCCAGGTGGAGGACCCAGCGACCAGTCGTTAGATTGGCACACCTCCTGTCGTTAGATTGGCCCTGCCTAAAGATTATGACGGGGCAGCTTCCCGATGTCAGTGGTTCCTTCTCCAGCTGGGGCTCTACTTCGATACCTCGGCCCCTGGTGCCTCTGATTCGGAGAAGGTGTCTGCGCTCATCTCCTGTCTCTCTGGACGCGCACTGGAGTGAGCAAACGCAGTCTGGTTTTTGACCACCACCCAGAGGAAAGGGATGTGGGCGAGCGACTCTACCGTCTACAACAGGGGCGCAGAACCGACCGGGAGTACGCCTTGGAGTTCCGGACCTTGGCAGCTGGCTCTGGGTGGAACGACCGAGCTCTCATAGATCACTTCCGGTGTGGCCTGCGGGAGGATGTCTGACGGGAGATGGCCTGTCGGGGCACCACTTTGGGTTTTGATGCCCTGGTGGACCCGGCAATCTGTCTGGCCAGCCTCCTGCAGGCGCGTGGGCACACCGGGAGTAATGTCATAGTTCCGCTCAAGCCAGTTGTCAGTCCGGAGAGCGGTTTTGTGCCCAAGGAAATAGGGAACACTGGGCTCCAGGACGCAGAGAGGGGGCCCATCAGGCAACGGGTGCCATGCTCCTATTGTGGCAGAAAATGGCATGTTGCTACATCTTGCTACCAGTGTCTGTTGGGTCCAGGGAGTGGCGGCACAGGGATGGTGAGTGTGTGTCTGGGAAGGTGTGTTCCGGTTTCGCTAAGGGTCACCACGGTAGAAAGTCCAGGCAGTGCTTCCAACAATCCCATTCCTATTGAGTATTCGGTTCTCCCACATGCCTTTTCAAAAACCAAGGCATCTAAATTACCACCCCATCTGCCCTGGGATTGTGCCATTAACCTTCGACAAGGCGCTGTACTGCCTAGGAGTCATGTATATCCTCTGTCGTATGCTGAGACTGAGGCTATGGGGACATATGTCTCGGAATCGCTGCAGCAAGGTTACATACACCGCTCATCTTCACCTGCATTTTCCAGCTTATTTTACGTGAAGAAGAAAGACGGGAGTCTGCGTCCATGCATAGACTACCGGGCTTTAAACAGTGTAACTGAAAGTTATACCTATCCTCTCCCTTTGGTTTCCTCGGTAGTCGAGTCTATGCATGGCGCGCGCTTCTTTAAGAAATTGGACCTGAGAAGTACCTACAAATTGGACCTGAGAAGCGCATCCAAGAGGGAGATGAGTATAAAACAGCATTCAGTACCACTATGGGACACTACAAGTATTTGGTGATACCCTATGGTCTGATGAATGCTCCATCAGTCTTCCAAGCTTTCGTGAATGACATCTTCCGAGACCTGTGGGGGCGCGGAGTGGTCGTGTACATTGATGACGTTTTGGTGTATACGTCCACTCGCGAACAACACCTTTCTCTGGTTTGTGAGGTGCTTGAGAGACTGTTGGAGCATGTCCTTTTGTCAGTTTTTTCAAAATACTCCCAAAATCTCCTTCTTGGGTTACCGCATTTTCTTGACCGGGGTAGAAATGGAGGAGGATTGCATTGAGGCTGTGCGTAATTGACCGAATCCGACCACAGTGAAAGTAGTACAGCGATTCCTAGGTTTCGCCAACTATTACCGTCGGTTCATTTGTGGGTTTGGCAAGGTTGCAGCTCCGATCACGTCCTTGCTCAAGGGTAGGCCGAGCAGGTTGCAGTGGACCGCTGAGGCGGACAGAGCCTTCCTTTCACTGAAGACTCTGTTCTCATCCGCACCTGTGCTGGCCCATCCCGACCCGGCGTTGCAGTTCGTAGTGGAGGTGGACGCTTCTGAGACAGGAATCAGGGCGGTGTTGTCGCAGAGGTCAGGAACTACAACGTCGCCGATCGTGAGCTGTTGGCCATTGTCAATGCTCTTAAGACATGGAGGCACTGGCTCGAGGGGGCTAAACACCCTTTTCTCATCTGGACTGACCAACGTAACCTGGAGTACATTCGGTCAGCGAGGAGACTGAACCCTCGCCAGGCAAGCTGATCTCTATTCCTTACACGATTCATGTATGCATTGTCTTATATTCCAGGCAGTAAAAATCATAAGGCGGATGCCTTGTCTCACCAGTTCGATACGGAGGAGTGCACTGTAGATGACCGCCTTATTGTTCCCGAGGCGTGTATAGTGGCCCCCGTTTTATGGGAATTGGACCCTGACATTCAGCAGGCACTGCGTCAGGAGCCAGCTCCTGCCCAATGTCCTGCTGGTCGCCAGTACGTGCCAAAGATCATTAGGAATAGGCTCATCTGCTGGGCTCATACCACTCCCTCCTCTGGTCATCCGGGCATCGGCCATACGATTGACTGCCTGGGGGACAAGTATTGGTGGCCCACCTTGGTCGGGGACGTGAGGGTTTACGTCTCCTCCTGTTTGAATTGCGCCCAGTGTAAAGCGCAGAGGCACCTTCCTACAAGGAAATAAATGCCTCTTCTTATTCCACAATGACCTTGGTCGCCTTTATCAATCGATTTCCGTACTGATCTCCCTCCCTCTGAGGGTTGCACTGCGATCTTGGTGGTTGTGGACAGGTTCTCAAAGGCCTGCCGTCTACTGCCTTTCCCTGGAGTGCCCTCAGCCCTACAGACCGCGGAAGCGCTGTTTACGCATGTTTTCTGGCACTATGGTTATCCGGAGGACATTGTGTCTGACCGTGGACCCCAGCTTACCTCTCGTGTTTCGAGAGCTTTTATAGAGAGGCTGGGGGTCATGGTCAGCCTCACCTCTGTATTCCACCCGGAAGCAAACGGGCAGGTGGAACGGCTCAATCAGGAAGTTGGCAGGTTCCTGAGAACGTATTGCCAGGACCGGCCGGGTGACTGAGCGAAATCGCTGCCTCCTTGAGGCACTCCTCCACGGGGCTCACCCCGTTTCAGTGCGTCCTTGGGTACAAGCCGGTCCTGGCTCCTTGGCACCCGAGTCAGACCCATGACCCTATTGTCGACGATTGGTTCCAATGGGCGGAGGATACCTGGAACGTGGCTCACGTCCGTCTCCAATGGGCTGTTCGGCGCCACAAGCGCCAGGCCGATCGTCGTCGGTGGGTTACACCTCTTTATCATCCCGGAAACAGGATCTGGCTCTCGTCCAGGAACCTGCCTCTCCACCTGCGGTGCCGGAAAATTGCGCCGCGGTTTGTGGGGCCTTTTGAAGTCCTGGGGAGGGTAAATGATCGCCCTGCGCCACGTCCTCTGGGTCGGCCCCAGATGTGAAGGTAGATATGAAGGTAGACATAATGATTTGCATATACGAAAAACTATTTGTAGTTGTAAACGGCAACGTGCAAGTGTGTAAGTGATGATTTGTGAAATATTTGTTTTTGTAAACATAGTCTCAGATGTGTAGATGATATGTTGTGAATAATAACAAACTTGTAAATTAACCTTTGCAAGAAATACTTGCATCTGTACACATGCGCATTTAATTTTTGCGCGCTCTGACTTTTGTCAGTGATTTGGCGCACTACCATGACAAAAAGATTTGCAGAGCTGTAAACGCTTTGCAAGCAAACAGAGATTCGTAGACGGAGATTTGAGAGATGGGCGAGAGTGACAGATGAAAGGCGGAACCTGATAATTAAATTCTAACCAATCAGATGATGTTATCATTCACGATTCTGACGCCTGACTTGACAGACATACCATGTGAAATTTGAATCGCTCCATAGGCCTATGTCATGCAACAATTTAAGACCGGAAGATCCTCTCTTAGTGGGGATACGGCCTTTCCAGTTTGTATTTTACAATGGCGGAGGCCGATAGATACTGCTGGACAAAGTCTCTCAGTAACTTGCCTGAAGTCACCTACGACGATGTGCTTCGGATTGTAAATTAACACTCTCAAGTAGAAACGTCAAAACTGAGGAAGGGATACAAGTTCTTCTGGGAGAAATTCCTTTTCAATTACAGAGGTAAGTGTATACATTCAGCTGACATGCTGTTGCTAGCTAGCTTGAATGTCAAAGTCAATTAATTTAGAAAAATATAATTTACAATCATTGGTAGGAATACAATATACATATTTTTTCTCAGTGGTTCCGAAACTTTGCCTTGTGACGAGCCACAAGATGATGGGCATACTGTATATGTAAATGTTGCTAGCATGTCAGATGCTCCAGGCTAGTGATAGAACAGGCACGTGCACATGTAGGGCTCAACCTGTGCAGAGCACATGCCCTTTTTATCCGAAGTGCCCTTTTTTTGGGTGGTGGTGTTTTTTTCTTCTTCAATAAATCAATGCTATTGGTCACCCGTTACGTCTTTCTGTCTGTTTTACAAATATTTAGCCAATGGTATTTCTTAAAAAGAGCTTGTGTAAATCTTGTTCGCTCCTAAAACTGTCAGTAAACCTGATAACTCCGCCCCCTCTATCTTGACTGAATGCACTAAATTTACTTATTTGATGTCTGACTGAGACATGTGGGATAAGAGGTCTAGCATTTGCCATCTAGTTATTGCCAATATACAGCCTACACTTAAATAGCATGTGCATACACATTTCATCTTTTGTAAATTGCGATTTTGGCCAAATGTATTTTACAACAGGAAAAACTGAGCACCCATATAGCTACAACAATCTAGTTTGTAACCTGTTGATGAAAATGTAATGTGATGCCGCCTGTGCCGTTTTAAATACACATTTGCTGGTCTAAAACCCGTAACTGCATTTGAGTTTGACCTTTGTAAAAAAGTAATACAACAACATATAATTTGTTTTTTACCATCGGGAAATCATAAGCGCAGGTGTGCCCCCACGCTGTTTCGTTTTTGATTATTATATTCAATATTATAATTTCATTTTTGATTTGTGATGGCTGATACGCTTAATTCATTAACATTGAATCATGTTATGGTAATAATGTTAAATAATGGTTAATTCAAGGCTGTTAATATTCACATATTAGCTTTCTAGTCTAGCATATTTTTCTATTTACAGTATAATATTCTGTACTGTCGGCTCGTCTTCACATGTATAAATGTTGTACAGTAATGTTGTAGTAGTAAAAACACATTACAGAATCAGATCACTGTGAAATCTTAATATTTTATCATGAAGAATGTAATTCTTTTTTTGATCCAACAGCAAAAACAATAGTATGGTTAAATATTTTTACAATTTAAAATAACTGTATATTTTAAAATGTAATTTATTTCTGTGATCAAAGCTGAATTTTCTGCATTATTGCTCCAGTTAAGTATTCTTCAGTGTAACGTGATCATTCAGAAATCATTCTAATATGCTTTTCACTGCAACTGTACTTTTCACACTATTATATATATAGTTTTTCATTGATGGCTTATTTTAGGGAAAGTGTAGTGAATAAGAGACCAGTGGATTACAGTAATAAACATCTTCAAGCACATGGCTCACAGAAGGTTGCTGTTATAATTAGGTTGAATGATGCCCTAAAACCCTGTATATCTATATATAAAGGAGGGGGTGCCTTTTTCCAGTTTCGACACGTGCCCCTCAAAATGTCTGTGCACGGCCCTGTGATAGAACATAGTTCAGAATTATTATTCTGGGGAAAATATGGCTGGGTGACTGTCATAGGCTACCAAAGCCCAGACATTTTGCTGTATGGTGTGATAATCTTTCCCTCTTTTACTGCAGTGTCAGATTTAGTTAATATGGAAGTGGCAGTTAGGGTGAACTGCTACTTTTCTATGAGGAAAAACGAGGAGCCTCAAACCCTACAGGTTACAGTGCTAGGATGCCCAGGCCTGAGTCTGAAATCATGCTCTATCCATGCAACATGGTTAACCTACTTTTTATAGTCTTGTGCATTAATGGGACTGTTACACTTAGGCCTACCTTTCTGACTATGTTAACCAGATTTACATTCTGTGATTTGTAATATGTAGCACCTAATGAATAGATCATGGTTTCAGACCTGTTCAGGTGCATGTTCAGTGTTTTTTATTTTTAAATTTTCTTGTTTTTCCTAAATGCTCTCTAACTCTCTGTCCAGATCTGCTGTTTCAGACTGTAATGCTTTGTTTAATGTCTGCTGTTGCATATTGTAATGTTTTGTTTCATGTCTGCTGTTGCAGATTGTAATGTTCTTTTTCATGTCTGCGGTTGCAGATTGTAATGTTTTGTTTCATGTCTGCTGTTGCAGATTGTAATGTTCTTTTTCATGTCTGCAGTTGCAGATTTTGTTTTGAATCCGCTGTTGCAGATTCTCTGTTCTCATATTTTGATCCTTAATCCACTGATGTATATGTGGTGAATGTTAACTGTGTCAGATGATTTACTTTGTGTAAAGAAAGTAGTTTAAATGTAGGTGTGTTTTACTCTAGCGTGAACATTCAAGCTTTCCCTGAAGTATGTTCTCCATGTCTAGATTGTGCTGCGTGCAGATACACCACGCAGTTAAATGGATGCTCCTGCTAATGTGCTGCTGGAGAGGTGCTATGCAATCATGTGGTTGCCCTCCTATTTCAGACGCATCACTACAGCTTCACAGGGGAGAAATGCATGCCAACACTTCTGTCGTGCACCAGTGAGCTTCAGTCATGGTACCGACCAAGGCCACAGGTTTGTGTGTATCCCTCAGGTATAGCATTCTACTCAATATTAGTTTTTGAAGTTCTAGTATTTAGACATGTAACTAACACTAACTCTGCAGGCCCAAAGATAATCAGAATCAGAAATGTATTTTGTACTTCTTTAATATATTTTTTCATTACCACTATATACATTTTACAAAGTTAATTTAAATTAGTCTATATGGTGATTTCATTGCTACAGTACGTTATTTTCAGTTGCCTTGATTTTAGCACAGCTCATATAAATGAAAGCTTTTATCCAATAAGATTTTTTCATCTGTGTTGTCTCCGGGTATACTTCAGAATTCCGAGTGAATACCGTCTGCTGTTGAAGCCCATCAGGACCATGTTATTGATTGTCATATTTTTAAACAAATCAGATTTCGACTTTACCATGTTGGGTGTGTGCTTTGATCAAGTAAAGCGTTTCTGCAGGCCTAGCCTTACATCAGCATCGTTTCTGTTGCTGATAGGAGGGGCAGTTCAATAAAGTTCAGCAAAAAAAAGTTTGCCATCTAGAAAAAGAACTAGCTTAGCTCTCCCAACTTAGCTTTCCTGTCTCCGATTTCTTTAAACTTTCAATTTTTAGATTGTTAGATTTTTTACTTTTAGCATAATGGCAGATGGAGGTGAAGAAGTAGCTTTGGTGGCGAATATAGGACTGGGCAGGATCGACTCTCAGCACTGGGCAAGAACTTTTATTGGAACTTAATGCAAAGATGTGCTGTACAACCACGTCATAGAAGTCTTTTTAAAAGAGAAAGGAGGACGGACTTCGTTTTCAAATAATGAGCAGCTTTGGTGAGTTTAATGGATTTTTATATATTTTAACTAGCAGAGCCTTAACTAGGGATGGGCCGATACTGATACCAGTACATTTAAGGAAAAGAATGAAGGATGCAATTCGGTGCATACTGTAACTGTAGAAAACGGCATGAGGAACGCCCCGGACCTAGCCTCTGAAAGCTACCTTCAGCGAGGAAAGACAAATCTCTGTAGTTTGCAAAACTTCTGGGTAAACAAAATAGTGGTATTTCTGAGTTCTGACATACTAACGTTAAAGGTACAATATGTAATATCAATCAAAACAATAACAAAATACATACTTTGCATTAAAAGCAAACATCACTATACATATATTATATATATTTCTTAGTTGTGTACTTACATTATCCTAAATGTTTCCACTAACTTTCAAATCCAGAGAAATTTGTAATATAATTCGAAGACACGGGACGATTCATTTTGTCGCCCGTAAATGGCGTCATATAACCTGTGACTACTCTAGTTGTTATAAGATCCAGGGAGCCGCCAAAACATAACGTGAATAAAGTTATAATTTTTTAACAATATATTACTTTGTCAGTGAACATTTTTTCTGCCGGAGATGCTAGATTGGAAGGTTGTCATTGACGACGATAACAAAACCCATGATCCCACGCAACCTCCCGACGTCATCC
>JACXGM010031735.1:0-12865 GCA_016801145.1 Umbra pygmaea
AAAAAGTGCTTAGAGCTGCTAAATGTATTTGTAGTTTGTTGATTTCCAAGTATAAAATTTGTTGAAATGTTTTCAGTGTGCGTGTATCTGTTTTTTTACATTTCCATCTCATTTTACCAAAACCGTGATAATATTGATAACCGTGATAACTTTGGTCACTATAATCGTGATATGAAATTTTCATACCGTCCCATCCCTACGACGTAGTTGTGACGTCACGTGCAAATATGAATTGTTGGCTGTGATATACCAGACCTGTCCCTTATCTCCCACTAAAAGGTCCCGGTGGCCAAAAACCCGAATGTAGATAGCAGCATTAAGGTCCTCTAGAGGTCCTCTGTTAGCTATCAGAGCCAGATCTGCCATCGCGTCGACTTCAGGACTGCCAAAGCGCTTGTTTAAAAAGGCGACTGAATGAACCAATCACATTACATATCGATTAACCTAATATATATATATTATTTTTGTTGTTGACTGAATTTGTTGTATGCCTAATTAATTAAGACCTCACGTTCTAGGCCATCTTGAAGTGAAAGGGAAAAAATATACCACTTAATAGCAATGTGCTGTATACAATTCATTCGTAATTCTGAAATGTAACTTGCAAAATGGGGTAGTTGCGATGCAGACACATTCATCAATGATCGCTGGTACAACAATTCACTGAACCGGGTGGTTATACCATGAACACCGCTAGTCACACTGGAAAACTTGCGTACATGAGGTCAGACCAGGCGTGAGATTTTATCGCAGTCTACGCTCACGGTCAAACTGATAAATGCCTTGCTTTGCGTAGGAATCGCCGTACACCCGTCCATACGCACGTTTGGTGAATGAGGGCCACTTTGTGCAAAATTATTAAGAAAATCAGTTTTTTTACCATATCATCATTATTAGGCATATCAGGTGATGTAATGGGCGAGGGTGTGGCCTAAGGAGATCATTACCCTAAATCAAGGTGTGCATAAATTAGGTAGCTTCAGTTCCTCAGGCAAAATGGACCAAAAACTAGATTTAACTGACTCAGAAAAGTCAAAAGACATTTCAGAGGGATGCAGCAATGTTGAAAGTGCTAAGATATTGGGGCGTGACCACAGAAACATCACACGTTTTGTTGCAAATAGTCAACAAGGTTGCAAGAAACGTGTTGAGAAAAAAAAATTAACTGCAAAAAATTTAGGAAGACTTAAATGTGAAGCTACCAGGAACCTATTATTGTCCAGTGTTGTCATTCCAGAACTACAACCTACCTGGAGTGCCCAGAAGTACAAGGTGTTCAGTGTTCAGTCATGGCCAAGGTAAGGAAGGCTAAAACCATGAAGACCACTGAACAAGACACAAGTTGAAACGTCAAGACTAGGCCAAGAAATATCTGAAGACAGATTTTATGGAAAACAGAAGGTTTTATGGACTGATGAAATGAGAGTGATTCTTGACAGACCAGATGGATGAGCCCGTGGCTAGGGTTGGGAATTGTTTGGATTTTTCTGATTCAGCTTTCCCATATGATTTCTAAGTCGTTTTTACATTCCAGCTGCCCATATTGTTATTAGGTTATGTCTGTCCTTCTATTATGTTGCACCTGCACTTTTCATTTCGCCGGTTCATGCGAACATTCCACACATTCCATAGCATTCAAAATTATATTCTAACATTCACAGTTAAGGATAGACATGTGGTTAAGGATAGGATTAGGGTTAACATTACAAAAAAATATATAATGTGCAACACATTTGCATCATGCTGGAATGGAGAAAAAAACACAAAGCTTCCATCTGGATTAGAACTAGCAAACTCCGAGATGAAAGTCGGGAAAATACGGCATTTTCAAAGTAACCTAAGTTTACGGTAGCTAGTTAACAGTAGACTACAGAGATAGTTTGATATTTTTACATCCGTTTCGGAGCATCAGAGGAAAAATATTTCAGTCGACACATTAAGTGGTACCGAAATGAGGAACCGAAATTTGTGTTCTAATCCTGTCCAATTCCTACCGTTTGCATAGGAAGCGGTTCCATAGTAGAACTGGGTTTTGGTACCCAACCCTACCCATGGCTGGATCAGTAATGGGCACAGAGCTCCACTTCAACTCAGATGCCAGCAAGTGGAGGTGGGGTACTGGTATGGGCTGGTATTATCAAATATGAGCTAGTTAGACCTTTTCGGGTTGAAGATAGACTCAAATTCAACTCCCAAACCTACTGCCAATTTGAAAGACACTTTTTTCAAGTAGTGGTACAGGAAAAAAGTCAGCATCTTTTATTAAGACCATTATTTTTATGCAGGACAATGCTCCATCTCATGCATTGAAGTAGGCTATTCCATTGCATGGCTAGCTAGTAAAGCCCTTAAAGATGAAAGAATAATGACATGGCTGCCTTCTTCACCTGACCTAAACCCTATTTGAACTTGTGGTCCCTTCTTAAACTGTTGATTTATGGTGAAGGAAAACAGTACACCTCTCTGAACAGTGTCTGGGAGGCTGTGGTTTCTGCTGCACAAACAGTTGATTGTCAACAGACCAAGAAACTGACAGACTCCATGAATGGAAGGCTAGCAGCATAGAGCCAGCAGCATAGAGCCCTGTTTTGCCCTGCTGGTTTGCTTCTAAAGCTAAGCAGGGTTGGGCCTGGTTGTCCCTGGATGGGAGACCAGTGCTGCTGGAAGTGGTGTTGGAGGGCCAGTTATTGTAAGAGAAGGGGTGTTAACCCCGGTGTCATGGCCAAGTGCCCAACCAGGCCTCTCACTTCAATCATGGCCACCTAATAATTCCCCTCCTTCCTAATTGGCATATATGACTACTCACCTCTCTACCTGATAGCTGATGTGTGGTGAGGGTTCTGGCACAAAATGGCTGCCGTGCATCACCCAAGTGGGTGCTACACATTGGTGGTGGATGAGGTAGGCTTTCCCCCTCACTGTGTAAAGCGCTTTGGGTTCTTGAAAAGAAGGGTGGCTATATTAGACACTGATTTGTTTTGAAATATTTATTTGTAAACTTTGAATTGTTTGTTTATTATTCTTATTTTAACATTTGAAAATCTGAGAAAGTGAGATGCAAAACTTTTCGTTTTTCATTTAGTTGCGTAATTATTCTGCACATTAATATTTGCCCAACAATTGTGCACACATTATTCTTCAAAGAAAGCCAAAACCTCACTTTTATTCTATTAAATATTCAGGTTTGAGGTTTATTTACATTTTGTATTGAACGAGCACTGTAGTAGTTCAATAATAAAATTAATCCTCAAGAATACAACTTGCCTTATAATTGTGCACACAGTGTATATATGGAAGGATTCATACGAAATCTGGTCACTCTATTAGTATTAAAAACAAAGATGTTATTAGATATTTTTTATGTAATCAAATCTTTAAACTTGCTAGTAAATTTCATATTTATGAAGCCAAATTTTCAAAGTACAATCCATGTTTTAAAATGTTTCTAATAGACTCCAATCTCTTGCAAAAAGTGCTGTACAAACTTGTGGTTAAATTTTCTCCCAAAACACGAATTCAGATTGAAAAATAAAATCACACTTAGGGAGCAGAGGCAAATGGGTTTAAAACCTCTGCCATTACTGACATTTCTCGCAAACTTCAAATAAACATAATACATAGAATTGGTTGGAGCACCCAGGGTGAAATATACAGTACCCTACAAATTGGGATGTTTTTTGCCATTGTTTTAAAACAACGACATTCTGCTTAGCTATAAGTTAATCTTAGGAAACGGTTCATGACGGATGCAATTAACTAAATTTAATTTGTGTTTTTGAAAGAAATCTGTCAAGCCGAATAGCATGGAGCTACTGTCCATGCATTTTAGCTACAAGCCTCCTAGGCGTAACCTGCATATGTAAAACTTCAATATTCAAATAAACTCAATAATGTCAAGAGATAACAGTAAAAAGTACTTGTATCGACAGCTGACTTTGGCAATTATTTAGCTTAAAGTAGCTATTTTTCGTTTTTCAATATTGCTAGCTACAGTAATATACTAGCAAGTTGGTAGTAGCTAATGCGTAGCTAGCTAGAATTCCTAGTTTAAGAATAGCTAAGTAATCATATCTCACTCCTACCTTGGTGTACTTTGGCTAAGCAGTTGCACTACCTTGGAATAGTGTTGCCAACTTCCTTGGAATCGTGATGCCATGGACAAGTTTATTTCGTTAATTCCATTGTGTAAACTGTATTCTGCTAGCAACACTAAAGATGACTCATATGTTTGGTATACTGAGAAACTTTCAAAATAAAGGCCCGAAAGTCAATGCATCTCAAAGTGTATAAATGTATTCCTTTATCAGGATAATAAACTCTAAAAAGTCAAGTTTTTAACACTAATGTTTATACATACATAATACATACTCTACTTGCCTAGAGGTTGCTCTGTAAGAACAAAACTGAAGACTGTGCCGTGAGGCATGCTATGTGAATAACATTCACAATGTTGTGTTTTATCCAGTCTCATATCCTCCAACACTACAGGTGGTAAAGTATAGCCAGCAACACTAAATCATGGACCCACTGCCTCTCTCCCATTCAACTCACTATAGGCCTTAAATTGCATATGTACATTGCTCTATAAAAACAGAACTATATGCTGTGCTGTAAGAAATCCTATGTAGAAAAACATTCACTACGGTGTGTTTTATCCAGAAAAAAATGTAATTTCTTCTGTGACTAGAAGCGTTAGAGACAACAACACAAAATTGAACCCAAAGCCATTCTCCGATTCAATTCATTATAGGTTGGTCTTCAGTATGGAAATTAGCGCCCTCTGAGGTAGAAACTAGAATAGCAGGAGGATAAAATAATGTTCTCCTCTCAGCTGTGCTTCCCCCACTCGTTACCGCTGTGCTTCCCCCACTCGTTACCGTTAAAGCTCATGGCCGGTCCTTCCTTCCAGACTTCCACAGCAGAACCTGGCAGAACCTCCACCTGGGGGAGTGCTTTGGGGGGGCCTGACTGTGGGTGCTGCTTGGGGGGTGTTTTGGCCCTCCCGCCCTTCCCTTTTGTCTCTTTATTAATATAAATGGTGGCCAAACTAGAGGAAGGTTTCGGGCATTGATTTCTGTTGAAGAACTTTTGCTGTGGGTTACAAACGTCCAGAAGGTATATTATTTATGTATGTCATGAAAAGAGTGCAGTTTTGTTTGAGTGTCTATGCGTACACTATGTATATTTATTGTCCTTGTCCGCATTACGTTAGAGCAAGAGTATCTAAATATATGTTTACCGTATAGTATAAACAGAAATGTTTTTCATTCAATCAAAAAATAAGACAATGGTGAGAGTTGTATACAGGTGTGTATTCAAATTGTATTGGTAAAGATAGACATATAGGCACACATACCTGTCATGCTGCATGCTAAACTGCTTGTGGTTACACAGTGTAGTTGTCTTCAAGTAAAAAATGTAATAAATGAGGACAAGCTTCACAATACTCCTGCAGGGATTAGCAAGGCACCGTATATATACCCACCAGGGAGCTAAATTTGGGTATACATGGACATTTCATCAGCCACGGGCCCATTTGCTGATCTGGAGCTGATGCTGCCCCCCTTACATCATAACCTGGCTGAAGATGGAGACGAGCAGTGTCACCCACTGGAGCATTCAGCTGCTACGCCTCCAGTGTCCCACTCCAGGGCCTGGCTCAGCCGGCTCCACTCCAGGGCCCTGATCAGTCGGCTCCAGAGCTCCCAGCCGCCATGGACCTGGATTTCATTTCCCTGCCTGAAATGGAGTTCAGGGATGCAGTGCTGGAGTCGCCAGGGCCCCCCTCAGCGCTGCAGTCTTCAGAGCCCCCCTCTGCGCTGCAGTCTCTGTGTCTCACCCCAGCGCTGGAGTATCCTGTCAACACCACTGCTGGGGTCTGCCTGGCTGCCAGTGACACCCAAAGTGGTCTAACAGGGAGGTGTGTCCAGGATAATTCTGGGTGTATTGCTATCTTGAGGCATCGGAAAGTGATCACAGCATTGACCAACAAAAACCTGGTCTAAAGTCAATGGCACAGCATGTCACTGTTATCAGCAAATTAGTCAAATGCACCTAGGTGTATGCACAGCGCGTGCACACTATGCTTGTTGCACACATAGAGGGAAGCGCAGCAGCACACAAACATGTAAAAGATTACAAATAAAAATATGATGGTGCAAATCCACCATCATAATAGCAATGTGCAAAAGGTACAAATGCGCCTGGCTCTTAAAGGGAATGGGAGATGAATCTCTGATTGTTTTATTACATGTTACGCCTAAAACACACCCATAAATTAATGAAGACACTTAGTACAACCCTTTTATCCGCTGTCAAACTAGCAAAAGTGGATTTGGACATGTCCAAAGTGCACTTGCGCCATGTGCTTCACGTCATGCACATAGATCATTCAAATAGGGCCCTTATTCTCACTGTGTAGTGTATAAAACACAGGTCTATGGGTTAACACAAATTTGTCAGCCCAAACTGTGCCTTCTGCTCATTTTTATACACAACCAACCGCTTTGGAAGGCTATTCTTGAATTGCTCCAATAAAGTTTATTCTCGAAGACCCATAAAACCTGTAACTTTACTGGCCATGCACAATCTCTCAAAGAGAGATTATTTTTCTCTTACAACCTAAAAAAATGTTCTAATTAAAGACATAGGGCTCTATTTTAACGATCTGAAACAAGTATCAAACGTGAAATTCAAGTGACATTGTGGGCAGGTCCAAATCTAAAATGGGTAGATCTGAAGTTGCTACATTAGTCATAGGTGTGGTTTAGGCGTAACGTGCTATAAACCAATCAAAGCGTCATCTCACATTCCCTTTAAAGCTACATTGTTTATTTTTTAGTTGATTCTTAGCAAAAAAAAACTTGTTCTTTCAAAATATGTGCTCATTCATGTGCAAATACTTCCATCAACTAATCAAAGTATTCTCGTAAGCGTAGAATCTTCCATTCAGAATACATGCAAGGAAGTCGCTCGAATTGCGGCAGCCATGTTAGGTCTCCATCTTTAAAATACTTTAGCCAAAGAGGGACATACCTGGAAATTCAAGCTCTGCCTTTCGCACTTTTACACTCTGTAGCACCGTGACGAATGCAAGGGGGAGATTACTCACAACTGCCGGCATATTTCATAGCCTGTTGAAGATAGAGGATCATGCCTATTCTCCTGGCCCCCAGCTATACATTTGGCAAGAACCGTTTGCCTGACAACACTATATTATTCCAGCATCATGAACACAGATTTTCCATTTCAAAATAATAGCCCTCATAATTCATTACAATAATCATTGTTCATTCATTGCATAAGTAGTGTCCATGTTCATGTGTTGCTAAAATTATTCTTTTGTTAGATAAAACAGAATCTAGTGAATGTTATTCAAATGTAATCGTGTTCACATAATACAATGACAATATATATATATTCAATTAAAATGTGTGTACAACAAATTTGTTACTGTTTTTAATAAAACGGGTTAAATTATAATTTTTTGCTATCACATGCTCTTATTGTTTTTTTACAAACAATACAATAGCATTTGGTTACAATTGACTAGCTATATAATGAATTAACAATGATTATTGCAATGAACAAGCGCTGTTGTTTTGAAAAAAGAAAAAATATAAATTTGCATTGCTCTCATAATAGCAGGAGGTGCTAGAATGTAGCATTCAGATGGGAGCCATTCTTACACAATGTAGCTTTATGAGCAGGCACGCTTGTTCCGTGGCAGATTGCAATTATAACAGCGGATTGCAAAATGTAAATAAAAAACACGTTCCAATGTTTTGGGCTCACTCTCACTAAATCCGAAGGTGCATGGTGATATTTTTGTAATCGTGCCCATCCCTAGCTTACATTTAGAAAGAATGAGGGACTGCTCCTCACCGGTGTCTCTCAAAATCAAAATGGGCTGTTGGTCTCTCAAGTCGTCTGTCAGAGACACCAATCCTTTAAATATGAATGGGTCAGATGTTGGATCAGGACAGTTTAGAGAAATTTCTGGCTACAGGTCTTGATCAAATTTTCAGGTCTTGATCAAACCCACAGGTTTGTGTGATTTAGGGGTTAGAGCGTCATACACTCTGAAACAACACGTACGACTTTGTGACGATAAAACAGGCATGGACCTTCTTTGAATGTGTAACAACCAGGATTTTAGACCTTCAGTTCTATTTTTTCTGTTCCATTTGAAGATGGCCCTCATTAAAATTTTTGTCAGTATGCTTCAGGCACAAGTTCATAACCAGGAAGCACTATAGCCTTGACAATGTCATAATTCATGCCAGCGAGAGAGTAGCCATAACCTACTGAGCCTTTCTTGACAACCTACACTGTAGTAGAAGAAGTTTTATTTATATAGCGCCTTTCCATAGCTCAAGGTCGCTTTACATCCTACAATTACAAAACATTTAAACACTCATACATACATTAGTCACATAGATACATGTAGTCACATACAAAATGCATGTTAAATAAATATTTTTTTAGCTGGATCTTGAATGTAGCCACAGATGCGTTATTCCGTAGTGTAAGGGGGAATGAGTTCCATGATTGAGGAGCATTAATACTAAATGACCTTCCACCTACAGTGGACAGCCGGAAACGAGGGTTGGACAATAAACCAAGTTCAGCTGATCTAAGGGACCGGGCTGGGCGGTAAGGGTGGAGTAAGTCAGACAGATATTGAGGAGCAAGACCACTTAATGCTTTAAATGTTAGAAGCAATACCTTAAAATGGATGCGTGATGCCACAGGTAACCAATGGAGGTCCTGGAGTACAGGAGTAATATGAGCAGAATGCCTAGTGGAGGTGAGGACTCTTGCTGCAGAGTTTTGAACATACTGTAGTCTTGCAATAAGTTTTTTGGGAAGACCAAGAAATAAGGCATTGCAATAGTCCAGGCGTGATGTGATTAATGCATGAATTAAAGTTTCAGCATCAGACAAATTGAGAGAGGATCAGAGACGAGCAATATTACGAAGATGGAAAAATGATTTTTTTAACCACAGAAGAAATATGAGAGCCAAAAGATAGAGTTGAGTCAAATAAGACACCAAGGTCACGAATCGATGACGAGGGCATAACGTGAATTCCATCAATATCAAAGGACTGATCAATCCTTTTTACTAATGTAGTAGTGCCAATCACTAACATCTCAGTTTTCTTATAATTTAACTTGAGGAAATTCAGAGACATCCGATGCTTGATGTCCCTGATACATGCAGTGATTGAGTCAGGCAGGGATGTTCTATCAGAGCTGGTGGTAAGATAGATTTGAATGTCAACGGCATAGCAATGGAATGGGAGTCCATGCCTCTGTATTATGTCACCAAGTGGATGTATGTAGAACTGAACCTTGAGGAACACCCTTTATAAGTGAAGCATTAGCAGATCTAAAACCTTGTATAGTGATATAGTACTTTCTATCACTGATGTAGGAAGTGAGCCAGGAAAGAGCAGAGCCTGTAACGCCAATATCAGACAGCCTAGAGATTATTATTTCATGGCAAACTGTGTCAAAAGCAACACTTAAGTCAAGGAGCAACAAGATGTTTATGAGCCCTGTAGTAGAAGTGGCCACAACAACTTTGGGTCAGTTTAAGCAACTGCTATGCGCTTCAACTTGCTGAAGAGTCTACTTCTGACTTAAGGGCAGTATTAGAAGCTGGAGAGGATTGCACAACCAAAAGGATAGCCTCGCTCCAATTCCAACTCTTAACTGCTGTATTCTTACTTTGGCTTCTCTGTCAGCATCAATTTTATGCCTCTCCATATCGAGTTTACGCATTTCCAGCTCCAACGTAAATCAATACGCTTGGTTCTTATTCAACACCATTCTTTTACACTCTGCCTTTACCAGGCTCTACCGCAGATACAACCAAATGCTCTTCTAAGGACAGTCGGTCCTTACAATACAATAATATTAACAACAATTCCACAAATACCAAACGAGCACAGGTTATTTAATAGATCCCGGACATGCCCCCATTCGTCATATTCCTACACATAGACATTAGCTTGTCTAAAGCTGGAACTACCTGTGCCAGTGGATAAATTAGTAGTGTACATGAAACATAACGAATAAGAACAAAAGACAACAAAAAATAAAGTTAACGGTTTTGTATATTTTAATGCATTTAGTTAATTAATAAATTAATTAATTAATTAACCCAGAGAATGTGAAGAAAAAGCTAAAGCTTTAATTTTGTGTTAAAGCCGAAGTTGAGACATGATTCAAGCTCCTGAACCAAGGCTCATCATTTCACTTATAGAGAAAGCATTCTCACAGAAACATAATACCGCTTTCTCATTGGTTAGTTCTTTAATATTTTGAACCCAAACCCGCCAATGATATGTTGATAAAGAAATGCACTTTCTAACAACTGGCAATTACTGTATGTAAGGAGACCTGTTATTTGAAGTAGATTTCAGGGTTGCTTCCCCCATAGAGTTTACATGTAAACACAGTTGGCCACATGCTGTGAGCCTCAAGGCCTCCTACATTCCTTAAGTCAAACAAAGGCAGCCATTTTGTCTCCAAGAGGCATCTGTATTCTACACAACCAATTTCTTTATAATTCCATAAATCATTCTCACAATCTTGTATAAATTCAATATTTGCTACATAATTGTTGTCAAGATTTATAGATTCTAATGATATCAAACAACACATGTTTCTCATTTTCACTGCCCATTTCCTCAAGTTTATCTCAGCTATACATTTTTTATTACATGTTTTATTGATTATTGCTCTGTTAATGCTTATAACAAGGAAAACCTACTGTAACCATTACTGGGACATTTTACTAATGAATTTAGAGACAACATACAAACAAGTAAACACTTAACAACCTTTTGAGCCAAAAAGGTGGAGGGACCTAGCGAGGGCATCAAATCAAAGAAACACTATATAAAGTCCATGCCTAACCCTTCCCTACCCTTCTTTCCTGCCTAACACACTAAACCTGTCACACTGACCTACCTGCTACAGTAAGCTGGGGGGACTGACACTCACATCTATCCTAGTGTATATAACAGAGGTTATCTACAAGGAGACAGTAAACCATCTATCCTAGTGTATATAACAGAGGTTATCTACAAGGAGACAGTAAACCATCTAACCTAGTGTATATAACAGAGGTTATCTACTGGTGAGAGTAAACTGCAGGGTGACTTACCTAGCCCATCTCCAGAGGAAAACTAAAATAGTCAAGATACTTCCTGACAAGAAGTAGCAGACCCAGCCAGGGCATATCTAGTAAGATGTCATATAATCAAAAAACTATCAACAGCTCACAGCTAAGTAAAAAATGGTTATCAATGTACAGCTTGTACACAGACAAATACAATGCTCTCTCTGGTTTTCACACAGCTTTCACAATATAAATTACTCTCACAAAGGTTCACACAAAAATGTTGTGTTTGCATCTCCAACCAGGCTCTTTTCTTCACAGTTATCTGTCAGAGTTCTCCACACCCCAATCAGACAACCTGCTGCACCTGCTATATGGAGAGCGTGAGAGAGAGAGAGAGACTGTCATCAAGTGGGACAGCGGGATTAAGAAAAAACAAAAATATACATCTTCACGTATGCCAAAATATACAGACATAATGTGTTATGTGTAATGAGTTTTGTAGTAAAACTGAAAAGATCTCTAAACACTTCAGAATTAATCCAACTGCTTTTGTCAGCAGTCATATCAACCAGTTCCATTGGCAGCCATACATGCCCATGCCATTACACTACCTCCACCATGCTTCACAGATGTAATGGTAAGCTTTAGATCCTGAGGAGTTCCTTCCCCTTTTTCTCCATATACTTCTCATTCCATCATTCTGGCACAATCTTTGTCACATATGGTCCATTTGATTTGGATCCAAACTCTGCTGTATGCATTTGATTATTGTTAGAAAAAATTAACAAGGTTAATTCATTGCATGACTTATTTCATGTGTGCTTTGCTGGAAACATAAAATGAAGTCCTATTACAGTAAACAATATGGTCCACTCATGAGATAGAAAGGGAGTTAAGCACTGGGACAAATCGATTTAGTTAGTCATAAGAATATTTTCAGAAAAGCAACTGAATGACTCAGTTCACTGTAGCTATTCAGACATACCCATTAGTAATGATTTTTACTGGTCCTCATTAACAAGAATATTCCACAGGTTTCTTTGTAGAGACTTAAATGTTGGCACTTCTGATTTGATTTGTAAAAGTCAATAAACAAATAATGGACCAGCTAAGGAAGGCCACATGAAAAAGATGAGATGGCAGAACTCCTCCTTCATGGCTTAAACTGGTTTTGACAAAGTGTAAAGGTTACACCCCAGTGTGGTGTTTCCTTTTAGATTTAGCCAGGTTCCTGACTTAATTACAACCATAAGGCTTCTCTCCAGTGTGTTTTCTCTGATGTGTAGCCAGGGATCCTGATTGAGCAAAACCTTTTCCACACTGATCACAACTATAAGGCTTCTCTCCAGTGTGTTTTCTCTGATGTGTAACCAGGTGTCCTGATTGAGCAAATCCTTTTCCACACTGATCACAACTATAAGGTTTCTCTCCAGTGTGTATTCTCTGATGTGTAGCCAGGGATCCTGACCGAGAAAATATCTTTCCACACTGATCACAACTATAAGGCTTCTCTCCAGTGTGTATTCTCTGATGTTTAACCAGGCTTCTTGATATAGCAAATTTCTTTCCACACTGATCACAACCATAAGGCTTCTCTCCAGTGTGTATTCTCTGATGTGTAACTAGGTTTCCTGATTGAGCAAATCTTTTTCCACACTGATGACAACCATAAGGCTTCTCTCCAGTGTGTATTCTCTGATGTGTAACCAGGCATCCTGATTTAGCAAAT
>JACXGM010031737.1:0-12863 GCA_016801145.1 Umbra pygmaea
GAGGGGAAGAGAGAGAGGGAGAGGGGAAGAGAGAGAGGGAGAGGGGAAGAGAGAGAGGGAGAGGGGAAGAGAGAGAGGGAGAGGGGAAGAGAGAGAGGGAGAGGGGAAGAGAGAGAGGGAGAGGGGAAGAGAGAGAGGGAGAGAGAGGGAGAGAGACAGGGAGGGAGAAAATACAGTGTTTCTCATCCTTCTGTTTCCTGTTATTGTCAGAGCAGGAAATAGAAACACACTAACTGCTGACCTCACTGCATCCTAAGCCTGTCTCTCAATGTCTACCACAATGCTAACGGCTAACACTAGCTTTCTGTCTACCACAAGGCTAATGGCTAACAATAGCTTTCTGTCTACCACAAGGCTAATGGCCAACAATAGCTTTCTGTCTACAACAAGGCTAACACTAGCTTTCACATGGCAACCTGTGACCTAAAAATGTAATAGGCTGACCTAGGTTGTCTTGTGATTGACTAACACAGCACTACGACAGCTGTAATCATCACACACACACACACACACACACACACACACACACACACTATAAATTGGCTACGACAACTTCAAGGACATTTTGTCCAATGAGCCAAAAGAAATGTAATTTTGGTAACATTAAGTAATTACTGAATAGTGTGAAAACAATCAAGTGGTCCTTAAAGCTTTTAATAACACACCTGGTTTGAATAACCATAATTTCCATTTACAACTTCACAGCCTGACAGGCTATATAGACTAATGTGTAATTCAAGTGTTATAAATAATCAATATCATGAATTAACAGTTGATTTAATTCATTATTTATAGTCTTATGAAAAAAGCTTTTTTCCTAGCAAGCCAGTTTTCCAAATACTGCTAAAAAGAAGGCAGCCCTGATGTCAAGCTCTGATTTTACAGCACGCAATGCTTAATTCTGCAAGTAAATACTGTATAATGCAATGTGAGATTATAGACAGGCAAACTAAAATCTGGACGTGGACTAGATATCCGAGCTTCAAGATGCACAGGGAACAGTGGCAGCCCTATTTCACACAGTCAATTAACTGCTGTGGTGTTTGGTTGACCAAAGAAAAGTACATTCTGTGAAGGGGGGACTCTTGGAAAATGCTTCACTGACACTAAACATTTCAGTCATTAATGAAGCACCTCAAACAGCATGGTGTTGCTATTATGTATGACTGTTACGGTAGTCTAATTTTCAGACCAACAATATTGGAACTCTTCCCTAACCTGGTGGCCAGCATCTTGATGCAATAATAATAATAATACATAAATTATTATCATATCTATCATATACATATAAATTAAGTATACATATAAATTATCCTCAAACAAATTAAGGATACACTCAAATCACACATTGGGTCTCGATGAACAAAACATATTAAAAATCAAAATCTTTACTGTATATCGTGTAATAAGACGAGAACAAAATCAATGGAAAGCAATAATCACCAACCGATTGAGGGCTAAATTCAAACTCACTCAGAAAATCTAAATAAACATCTGAAATCACAGGCTGTTCCAACTTGCGTGAATTTCATCACAGCAATTCATAATGTCACTCAGTAGTCTGTATGGCCCTCACATATCTGTATGCACTCCCGACATCATCTGGGCATGCTCCTGATGAGACGGCGGATGGTGTCCTGGGGGATCTCCTCCCAGACCTGGATCAGGGCATCAGTGAGCTCCTGGAAAGTCTGTGGTGCTACCTGGTGTCTGCGGTTACAGCAATACATAAGGTCCCATAGGTACACAATTGGATTCAGGTCTGGCGTCAATGCGTTCATCATCCAGGACCTTTCTACACACTCTGTCCACAAGGCGGGGCATTGTCCTGCACCAGGAGGAACCCAGGGTCCAACTGCACCAGTGTAAGATCTGACGATGAGTGTGAGGATTTCATCCCGGTACCTAACTGCAGTCAGGGTACCGTTGACCGAACACAAAACCGGTCATGCTGGACACCAGACCTTTTCACATCTGTCAATGTGCTCAGTGTGAACCTGCTTTCATCTGTGAAGTGAATGTCAATGGTGGAGCTGCCAATTCTGATGTTCTCTGTTGAATGCCAATCAAGCTGTACGGTGCTGGGCTGTAATGACAGGTACCACTACAAGACATCGGGCCCTAAAGCCACCCTCATGGAATCTGTTTCTGACAGTTTAGGCAGAAACATGCACACCAGTCCCTTGCTGGAGGTCATTTTGTAGGGTTTGGGCAGTGCTCCTCCTGTTCCTCCTTGCACAAAGTAGCAGATACTGATCCTGATGCTGGGTTTCTGCCCTTTTACGGCCCTGTCCAGGTCTCCATGTGTAACGGCCCATCTCCTGGTATCTCCTCCATGCTCGAGACTGTGCTGGGACACACAGCAAACCTTCTTGCAACGGCACATATGGATGTACCATCCTGGAGGAGCTAAACTACCTGTGCAACATGAATGGGCTGCAGGTACTGCCTCATGCTACCAGTAGTGACAAGTATCGCGATTCTCAGGGATTTAAAACATCACGATTCCTAAATTTATTAGTATCGATACTTTTAAGAATGACCAAGTTCCAGATTTGTAAGAGACGTATTTCATGTTGGTGTGTGCGCAACGCACGCTTCCAGTGCCTCCCTATGGACGTCTGTGTTTTTTCTCCTCACGCACGCAGCAAAGAAGCTGCAGCTGTCATGTGACAAACAAACACTACAGCGAGATGGCTGCATGTGCGAGCACAAGTGTACAAGTGCTACTGTGGTCGCCAATCCACGACTAGTAGAAAAAGATGACACGAGGAGTGAAATATGGAAGTACTTTGCCTACCTTGCTGACAGTGAGGGCATAAGCTACCTATAAGTCGAGACCTGTTTGTCGTCAGTGCTACAAACAAATGCAAACAAAGTGAGCCAACACCTCGATCCTGGCGAAACACTTGGCCGACAAGAACCCCGAGTTGTACAAGGAGTTTAAAGACCGACAGGTTAGTATGTGAAAGATAACATGATCACGTTCATGCCCTTAAATCAAATGAGGAGGCTATGGTTTATTTTCTGACAAGTCACTATTTTGCACCACCGGTTTTTTGACGAGGCTAACTATGGGCATTATCCTCATGGCTAACCAATAGCCTGCCTAAAATCTAAAATCTGCTATTTCTTAGAATATTATTGAAAAGTAAATATTACTACATATCCAGAAGAACATAATTTACATTGCAGTTCAAGAATGTGTAATAGTATTTATTACAGATGTCAATGGTTTACGTCTCCTTCATAGCTAACGTGAGAGAAAGCGAACGCAATACGTTTGTCTATGAATTTGTCCTAACCATTGCAGACGTTTTGTGTAAGATGAGAATGTCTGTTTAAAGTGACTTTCTCCAAAAGTTTCAGCAAGAGATGCATAAAAACACAAAAATGCAATTTGCAATAAGGAATGGAAATGTTAAATATTATTCACTAATTATGAATCTAATTATGTTGTTGTAAATACATTAAATTACATTACATTACTGTGCACACAGTACGGTCAACACTTGTCTACCAGTGACTCAGTACCAAACCAATGCGCTAACTGCCAGTGCAATACTACATGCTACACTATTGTTTTTAAACACATCCTCACTGTACCTCTGCCAACAGTGCAGGCTAACATTTGCAAGCTAACAGTAGAACTCTAACTGTTACCAGTCTACGCTGTAGGGCTGTCTATTATTTCAGGTGATCTACACTAGATAATAGTGCTGAAGAGATAAGATGATCTTCCCAGGAGGAAAAAGCACACATATACCTTTGTCCTCAGTGACAACTGCCAACTGAAATTCATATATCAGTAGCTACAGTCATAAAACAAGCCACATATCAAGAGATGTACCATGAGTCAATCATATCATACGCATACGATCAGCCAATCCTATATTATGCACATACGATCAGTCTATCACATACCTGCGTTGACCAATCGAATAACAGATACAATTTATGAGCTAACCATATGAGATACCATTGGCTACTGCCATTCAACCAGAGGTTTTAAGCTTATTCAGTAATGACCTGTGCCCATCCTAGGGAGACAGTAGAACGAGTCTTACCACAGGGCAGAGAGCACACTGCTGTCGAGCGTGACTCAGCCTGTCAGAACCATAGCAACGGTGTTCTAGAATGTGTTGAAACACGGCCACTCCTCTTTCACTGTAAAAATAGGCTACCTTTAAACTCTATAGCCTTCTATAGTAGAGGACGGGCACTGCCAGGCCGCTTGACTGTTCGACAACTGAGAAGAGATGGAAAACACCAGAACGGTGACACAAACACTTTGACATAGAAGACACGCTGGCATTTTTAGGGGTTAATATAGCGGTATTGACGAGCACAGCACTGTGACAGCTATAAGCACCACACCGGACTAGCGGCAATACACACTGAGTCATTCCAGCTTACACAGCTTTAACATACACCATCTGTTCTAGGCAACAGCACTGGGCAGAGCTGAGCGATCGTTTACAGAACTTCATATTACACAGCTGAGCGCGCAAACAAACATACACGCACGTGAAAGTGCACGCACACACACACACACGACTCGCAGACGCGCAATTCACACACCCGAGCAGAGGTTCCCTGGTATCCAGCCTATAAACAGAGTCTTTATAATGCTAACAACAGCAGGGATAAAATATAGCCCTGTCCTCATTCACAAGGTGCTGGATGCTTGCAGGCGTCCTTGAGGAAACACACGACATTGGTGTTTGTTAGCGGCTCATATCAGCAGGCCAGGGACAGGGTTATCAAGAGATAAGTCAGTTTCACAGTGGAGCCAACAGGGAACAGTCACGGCCTGAATACTGAGACAGGCAGCCATGATACGCTACTGACTAGCCAGCTCTGATAGAGGCTAACCTTATCAGGACTAAGGACAGAAAGACTGAGGCTGGTGCGAGAGAAAACTACAACAACAACAACAACAGGTCAACACTGAATGACTCATCCACCAGCTGTATAATACAACTATATAATTCCAACTAATTAGTTTCCCGTGATAACGTAATGACATTACCATGACAAATGCTCCGTCATGGTTTTAATAGAACACATCCCTGTCAGCTGTGAAGTCGGCCTGTTTCAGCCTGTGGTCATCATTTCTGGCTGTCTAGACCCACTGATGACAGGGCTGTTTTAGCCACAACAGGGTTAACTTCTGCTACTAACAAGCTGAGCCAGCTGATTAAGATCTTCACTAGCTTAACACTGACATTGGTGAGTAGGTGCAGTGTCACTATCCTACATGTGCAGACTAATCTGTTCTGAGCCCGCGGCTCCATTCCCTTACTAATATCCTACAGCGTCCTACTGAAGAGTTAGCAAGATCCAAACTACATTTAGGCAGATGAGGTACAGGTTTCAATGGGTTTTAAACAAAAACTGATGTTTGCTGAGTCTAAAAGCACAAAGCATTTCTCAGAGACATCCAGAAATACCTTGACGGGCTGATATAGTGTTTATTTAGTCGACTTGTTGACTGTTTGGTTGATAAGCAATGTTTTCTCCTGAGCACGAAGGCTTCTTTTACATTCCGATTGATTTCAGCAACATTTTCGAGTCTGCTCGAGACGAGACAAAAATAATTTCCATACTGATCAAATTTACATTGTCATGTTTCGAGAGAACAATTGGGCGTTTGTGGGTGTGTCATTCTAAACGTCTTGAGCTGGGTGCTTGAGCATTTAGCAGCCCAGCCCATTGACTTACACGCGAAGAATTTCCCCGTAATACACATTTCTCCTCGGCTGTTTGCATAGGCCCAGGTGGGATCTTTCAAGATCTTCTCATGCGCTACCTCCGGAGATCACGTGAAATTTGAGAGACCCCCAAGTTTAAACACTAAATTGTCTCATCTCGAGGGGACTCTAAAATTTTGCTGAAATCTCAGGATGTCAATGCACCCTATGTCATCTTTTTAGTTCACAGTGCATGAGACACTCATCTGATGCACACCTTTCTCACAACAAAACTGTGGTTAAAAAAAGGGGTTGGATTCTACAAACACAAAGGTTTATATGGCCTTTTAACAGCAAAATGATTGTTAATAGCCCTTGTAAACCGCACTCTCTACCGCAGTACTAGGAGGTGTGGTGTGTTTACCCAAAAAGCTAACACAAACTTATATTAGAACACATTGTTTATCTAATGGTGAATGGGTAGATGTAAAGATTATTTATCTAATAGTATTATACAAATGTAATGTGTTTATACTGAGAGAATGCTATTTTATCTGACAAAACAATAAAAAATACACATATTGCATGCAGCAGCTGAATTAAAATGACAAGCACTAAATTCACTTCATAACAACAGGGAAAATAAAAATGTGTTTTTGACTTTCTGACTCAGGACAACTTCCCAGTTTTATTAAAACGTGCTGGATGTGACTACATGGGAACATACATGTTTTGACATTTTAGCCAAGCGACTTGTCAAAACAACAGTTAAGCCTAGATCAAGAGCCCTAGAGAGAGATGGCACAACTCCCAGCCACGTGATGTCAGGCCTGGACCACTCTGGGAGCAGTCAGGTTTCACTTCCCTCAGTTACCACAGCCTCTTTACCCTAGAGCAGTCCCTTAACATTTAGGGGCTACAGGTCAGGGGTTATCAAAACATAGTGACCCCACCGACAGTGAGAAAGGATAGCGAGGGGATCGCGGTTAGTGAAAGCATGAGGATTAGGGGTTAGTAAGCCAGGGATAACCAAGCGCTCCTTAAAGCAAGCGCTCCTCTGAGACAGTGTGTGGAGCCTTTAGTGGGGAGACAATGGGGACCTGGGCTGGGCGGTCGGGGTTAACTCAGGCCTCAAGAACTGCTGCTGCTTCCATAAACCGATGGTGTCCTCGGACAATCCAGTGTGTGAGTTCTGATGGGCCGGCATCACACTAAGCTCTTTGATTAAGACAGACTAATGAGATTTAGCTGAGATTTTCTTTCAGTCATCTGCACACTACAGAATATATTTGTAAACAGGAGCAAATGGTTAAGGAAGTAGGCTACCACCCTGTTTGGTAGTTCTGTGCCTACTGAGGACAACCAAGATTATTCAGACAGTGACTGAGGAACTGTGAAGGGAGTTTGAAAGACAGGAAGTCTGCAACAGTGTCGTAATATCTGGCAGAACAACATGCTCTCTTTCTTCCATAACATCCCAGATTAACTGGAGACAATGCGCCAAGTCGGCCAACCTAAATTTACTTGCAGACAGGTCAATGGTAGTAAGGTATGGACATTCTACTAATCAAAACATGAGACCTAACAAAGCCACCAGCGATTGGATTATCACTAGCCAAAAAGTGTCAAAGACTGATGAATTTTCAAACCATTGGTTTTCCCATGTGCTCTGTCCAATCAGTTGGAGCTCAATGTGTTTGCATTCTGTGGAGGCTCTGAGGAGAGTCTATTCTTTGTGTGCATGGTCAGAGGAAGTAGTCTGGATAGCCTAGTATATACAAACGCCATGTTGAAAATGCAAGGAAATTAAACACTTAATGTTTCAAGTTAAAAGCCATTGTTCTGGTTTGAAGGTTGGAATACTAAGCAACCTGCCTACATGTTCTGTATAGAACAATATAAAAACAACTGTCAAATATGTGCAATGGGAAGCGCCTGCAGACTATGGAGCAAAAAGGCATTGATTTTGTGTGTGTCATTTTTTCCTTCAGACAAATTCCTACTTCTCACTTAAAAACATGTATTTGTTTGAAAGAAATACTAAGAGCAAATACGCTGAGCAAACACTATTCCCAATACCACAAGTTATATTTGTTCAACACAATTTAATTCAGATTTGACACTGGAGTAAAAATTGTGTGTAAAGTATTTAAATACGTGCCTGGTGTAACTAGCTATAATAAGCATTAGCTATGAAAATTGTGGCAGAACAAGCATACTTCTGGCATAGTTTATGATAACTGATTTTCTTGCTAGTTCGGTATGTAGAAAATGGTGACAAACATGAAGCCAGAAGAAGTTTAAGTTACAGTATGCCAGGTAATGATGGAGTAAGACAAACTGAACGTCACGTATGGAAAGCTAGAATAGATGGCCGGCATACACATTTTAGAGGACTAGAATAATACAGCTTAGGGCATGGTTACAAGAATTTAGCAAACATAAGATCGCAAACTAACCAAATAAAATCAGAACCATTATAGTTAAGTAGAAAGCTACTGTAGCAAGGTAATATTAGGAAGCAAACAGGGCAAGTGACAACGACTTTGCTCGTCTATTTTAACACGTAGTTAGACAGTTAAGTATGTAGGGAAGCGCCCATTCTCACCTGCAACAGAGGAGTAAATATTATGCTGTTTAGCAACAGAGGTAGCTAGCTAATCATTATAATTGGTTATTCCACCTAGCCACCGTCAGCGAACTAATTTCATCGTTGATCACTTCAGATCATCGTATTAGCTATATTTCTAATCCTGGAATAACACCGAGCTGACAGGCAGGCAAGCAGGCTTTCTTAAAACATGCAAGCCTGTGCATGCGCGTAGTCCTGATGTGTTTACCTGTGGTCCAGATCTAAGGTTAGCTATCGGCTAGGTAGCTTTGTGTGGCTAGCTGTCACTAACCGAGCCAAAAACAAACTAGCTATAGTCAGACAGGCTTTTAGGCGAGTATCAACTTACCTCTGCAAACATCCTTTACAATGTTATGTGTGTCGTGGCTTGGGCTAACCCCACCACATTGTACAGGCGTAAAAATATGGATATTCTAGTTTAAAAACGGTTATATCTCCACTCTCCGTAGACTCTTCGGAGAGTCGCCATGTTGCAAGCTTTACGTTTTGGGCAGTCGGGGGCAGGCGTTTTCTCGACGTCGCTCTGATTGGTCGAGAACTGTTATGACGCAACCAACACACCCGTGACTAGTTTAATTCTACAAATATTGTACAAAACTTTGAGCGCAGTGCACAAAATACTTTTTAATCGAAATGTTTGATTGTTTAAAGGGTGCTACGCCACTTTTAAACATGATACAACATTTTTGTATGCTAGGTGAAGTCCATTAGAATGCATATATAATGGGAGTTTTTTTATTTGCTACAGCTATGTCGGCAAAACAATGTGACGGATTTCATGTACACCATTTGAAATGTATCTTTAAATGTAGCATGTCATCAAATCCGTAGAATGAGTTATTAAGTACATGGTTGATCAGTGGTTGACAACCTACTATGCAGAGAACATGCACAACTAACCAGCAGATAGTCACAGGATTGTTCAGGGAATAACCAGCAACAAGCCAATGCATTATTTATTCAAGGACTGGCAGAGAACACTGCCTACACTAAACCGATAAAAGATAGACGCTGGAAGATTTACAGGGTAGATGGAAAAAGGAAGTAAGTGTGGAAGAGAACAAAGCAACAGACAGGACAGGGTTATTAAGGGGCAAAATCAATTTATCTCCAAACGGGAAGAGTAGGAGGAGGAAGGGGTAGAGCTTACAGTCCCAGGTCCTGTTGCCAGCTCTTACAGGACAGGTAGCTCTTACTCAGGGGCCTTGCCAGGATTTCTTGGCCCCTATGAATGAAAACCTGCATGGGCCCCATCAATATGATAGCATTCATTGTTTATATTCCATGGCCCTATCAGGGCCCCCTGAATTGTCATCACCCTTACCCACTTTATCACACCACTGTTCATACAATCCCACCCATTCCTTCATGGTGAATATTAACCAACACTTTTCTAACCTATACGCTTTGTGTGAGTGATAATATAGAGTAGCCATGTAGGAGAAGGTACACAGCACTAGACTAACTAGTTACTCCATTTGTCTCTCTCTGTAATCTCTCTCTCCACTCTCTCGTATTTACACACAGTGCTGAACACAAAACATAATGAGATGTAAACCTTGCACTTCTGTTTTATGATGATTTATTAGTAGGCTGTAAGTGGAAACTATCAGCTAGTTGTGTTCTGTATCACATTCAATGTTCTGTGCTCCATCTTTTCCTTATTACTTGTTTACATCTTTGTTTTTACAAAAATAAGGCTTTTTTATGTATATTGTACTATCTTTCTTTGTGCACATAAATGGGATGTTATCCACAGCATGCTCTGGAGGATGTCAACATTCCTTGAGGTAGGTTTGTTTACTGGCAGGATTTAAGAATTTATTATAAGGCCCTTTAGTTTCTGCCAAAATCAAACCAGTGGTACTGAGGTCCACTCTAAGGGAGCCAGATTTCTGGTCACATTCTGTTCCTATGTTTCTATTTCGGTCAATCCTAAAGACACTAATGGCAAACCTGCTCATGCTGTGCATAACATTTTTAACATTTTTGTCATTTATTAGACACTCTTTTCCAGAGCGACTTACAGTAAAACATACATTTAGAAAACAAAGGAAACACCATGAAATCATACTAATAATAAACAAAATAGACATAATTTACAAACATAATATGGCTGTGTATATAATTGATGTACTCATTGAAAAGTTAGGGGTTTAAGATGTTCTCTGAAGACAGACCTTTGTTGAAAGATTGTTGTCAGATAGATAAGGAGAGGTATAGCTCTGCACACCAGTGATCTCCTTCCCTAAACAACTTGCCTGTGATGTTTTAAAATGTCCACTAGAGGGCATTACTTTTTCACACAACACAGCAGGTGCATCATCTTTGTCTTTAAAGCTAGGCTGCTGTAGGAACGAGTTCCTAGCAGATTGTAAAAAGTACAAAGTGAAAAGCCTCGGCTGGGTTCACACGTTTCTGAAGTTTCTAAATAAAAGTCAAATGAGCAGGTAAGGGGAGTTTATATAAGTAACTTTTCAACATAATTCACAGATTTCTGCTCTTTCTATTAATTTCATAGATCACTGGATAGTTATAGTCCCTTTACCTGGTTATTTTGATCTTAAGGAACTTCCCAGAAATTGTGAACACCCCCAAACCCAGAAAAGTACTTTACTTTGTACTTTTTACAACTCTGGTTCATGGCATGGCCTTCGGCTAACAGTTTAAATAAATAAGCATATTAAAAGAGATTTTCCTTAATAGAAATTATTTTACCTTGATGTCTCGATCAGTTCTGCTTAAATATTAGCAAAATAGTAAAATAGCATTTTAAACTTTCCATTCCCTGAACTGGGAAGTTAACCAGGGAATCTGTGGAGAGGAAAACCATGCCAACAAAATGTTGGGATATTCTGGTGATGATTTTAGAGAATCAGGGATCTACATGATTTCTTTATCTTTGTTCTAATTTTATACTTTTTACAACTAAGTATTTTTTGTCATTTTTCCAGAGTATTAAAAAATATTTGCATAATAATATAGTAAAGTAGGGGAAACGAGAGAGCAAGGGTACAGACAGCAGCTCAGCTGGACATATTTAACCAAAAAATAGCCTGGTCAGACTTAGGGGGGATAGCATACACAACAGTTTCCTGTGCATAAGGATGAAGTTAATATATATTAATAGAATTTTGAAAATAATAAATGCTTATAGTACCCTTTTTGTTATTCCCAGGGAACCTGACAAACCCTATTTTAAAACACAGGAAATCCACAGCCTGGTTGGGCTTTAAAGAAAACATAAGAAACAGTTGATCTGCATGCACTCTCTGTCCATAAGGACAGTGTCAGTTCCAGCAGAGTAAAAGTGTTAAAGGAGGGCCCGAGTCCACTGGTAGGTGAAATCTCCTATTGAGAAATACAGCAGATGGTCATTGAGGCCATAGGGACAAATTCAAATTGAGGCTACATTGATTTCATGGCTGAGCCAAAACAGCCAACTTGGAGAAATCGGTCCACAAAAGGTGATGCTGTACATCCAATGATGCTGTCATGTCCTGGAAGGTGGTAGCAGCCAAGGAGACAGATAGGGGGAGACAGAGAGGAAGGCCACTGACAGGCAGCCAAGCCAGGGCTCAAACCACCGTCCAGGGGGCATGTGTAGTTGCCAGGGGCATGTGTAGTTGCCAGGGGCATGTGTGGTTGACAGGGGCATGTGTAGCCAGGAGCTTAGACCACTACACCAACTGTTAATAAAATTTTAATGAATGTCAGAAATTGTATCATACATACTTGAATGGAAAATAGTTGGATTATCCATGAAGAGTTCCCATCTGCCTGACAATCGAAGCCAGTCTGACTTGGCCAATTCGAGCCCAAAGCCAGCTTTCCTAGACTTCGTCGCCTTTTTACATTCTCCAAAACCTTGAAAAACCAAATGGCTTATGCAAGGATACTGTTTGTGGAATTTAACTCTGTGTTCAACCCCATCTTACCAAAAGGACTACAAGACAATCTCAAAGAAACCTCTACAAATCTGTCAGTGCATCACTGACTATTCCACTATCCTATTCCAACTAAACTTCTAAAAGAGTTACTCCCTGTGCTTGGCTCGCATATGCTAAAAATAATAAATTGCTCTCTAGTATCTGGGTGTGTACCAAAATCCCTAAAATTGGCTGTAGTGAAGCCACTCTTAAAAAAGCCTAACCTTGACCCAGAAAAACTAAACAACTACCGGCCTATTTCAAATCTACCATTTCTCTCAAAAATATTAGAAAAAGTGGTTGCCCAACAACTCAGTGAATTCCTAAAGACTAATAACACTTACGAAAAGCTCCAGTCTGGGTTTAGACCCCATCATAGTACTGAGACTGCACTTGTAAAGGTGATAAAAGACCTTCAAGTTTCATCCGACCAGAGCTGTGCCTCTGTTCTTGTGCTTCTGGACCTGAGTGCTGCCTTCGATACCATTGACCACAACATTCTTCTAGACAGATTGGAAACCTATATCGGGCTACGTGGACATGTTTTGGCATGGTTCCGATCCTATCTATCGGAAAGATATCAGTTTGTATCTGTGGATGGTCTGTCCT
>JACXGM010031738.1:0-12863 GCA_016801145.1 Umbra pygmaea
TAGCTTAATAAAGGCACAACTTTTGAACTGGTTTAAATGAATGTATACCGTGGACACTACTAAGATTGGAAAGAGCTCTGTAAAAAACATCCATGTTAAACTTTTTTAAGGTTCCACGAGCAGTTTCAAATAGGAACAAAAACAATAGGAAGTGTCGGAAGGGGTTGGGCCTAGGATTTGAATTTCCCTTTCCGTTGTTGCGGATATACCAATTCCTACAGCATATGGACACAGAAGTTAAATGACGCAACTGACCAAATTACGTGAGATTAACTTCTGTGTTTCAGAGATTACTTGAAAACATACCTTGGTACATTCCGCTGACCAATCCAACACCTTTCTCTGCCTCCAGGAGCTCCTCAGATCATGTTCGATGAGCCAAGGCATACCCAACACAACAGGATGAGCAGGTGAGGAAATCACATATAACGGTACCTTAGTAGTGTGTGTATCCTCCATGCTGAGCATAAGGGGCTTGGTGCAATGTGCAATACCCCCTCCCCTATAGGCCTTCCATCCACTGCTCTAACTGGGATGACAGTGTCCCTCCTCTCCAGGGGAATGCGTAATGATGTCACCAGGTCCTCATCGATAAAATTGCCGGCTACTCCGGAATCAATCAGGGCAGACAGCGAACTCACATAATACTCCGGTAATTTGACAGGTACAGTTAAAACATTGTGCTTACAAGGGAGATCATAAACATCCTTTCTTACCGTGAGGTCAGAGGAAGCCTTCTTTCTGGATGGGTGAGAGGCGGTCTTAATCTTTGGGCATTGTAATACCACATGTCCCTCCTGACCACAGTAGAGGCACAGACCTTAACTGAACCTTCTTCTGCGCTCTTCCTTCGTCAGCCGCGTAGCACCCACCTCCAGCGGTTTCTCCTGGTCCTCGCTATCCTTCCTTCTCTCATTCCATAGGACCGGTTTTCTCTGGAAATGTAGCAGACCGTCTAGCTTAATGGACATCCTTATGAGTTGGTCCAAGGACGCTTCGTCATCACGGCAGGCAAGCTCGATATGTAAGCCCTCTCGCAGACCCTCTCTAAATAGCAATAGCAAGGCGGCCTCATTCCATTTAATAGCGGAAGCTAGGGTTCTGAATTCCAGTGCGTACTCGGCGGCAGAACGCCTTCTCTGACACACACACAATAGGCGGTCTCTGCTCTCCCGTTCCATGGGAGGATGATCAAATATGGCATGGAACAGGTCCATGAATTCCTGGTAGTCCTCTTTCTCTGGCCCCTCACTCTCTCATACAGCCGTAGCCCATTCCAAAGCCCTCCCCGTAAGAAGGGATATGACAGTGGCCACCCGGCCCCGATCGGTAGTTTGACCTCCCGCCCGGTGGGTAAAATATAAGTCACACATCGTTACTCTGGGAGGGTAACGGTACGTCAGAAGGGCTCCGGGGTCCATATTACGTGGACGGCGGAGAACTTAATCCATCGCAGTTTCCAAAAGAGCCAGCTGATTGTGATGTCGCTCAAGAATGCAATCTCTTTCTCCCATTGCTTCAGTGAAACTCTGTTCCTTTGCTGTCTCCATGGAGTAAGGTCGAGTATTCTGTCACAGTAGAAGAGGCAGGAGACAGTAGCAGAGTCCCAGCGTTTCTTTAATATACACCAAAATGCTAAACAAAACACGACTGGTCTAATAAAGGATAACAGCAACAATAATCGACAAATGAGCAGGACTTCATAAACTACTTAGCAATTTTTTTATAGCAAGCAGACATACACTAGTGTTCAAAAGTTTTGAGTAACATTTTTTTTTTCTCTCCCAATTCCCCCTAATCCTGCCTGTTGTTGGCAGCTCCGCAACTTCTTGGCAAGAACTGTGGGATGGCAAGTGGCACACACGGTTCATCCAACCACAAGTCACACAAAAAAAAGTTATCAACGACTGTAATCACATTTTTTATAGTAAAGTTGTGGAAATTTCTCAACTAACGACTCGCGTAAGATCAGCATTTGATTGATTTGAAATTTCTCACACAGGTGCAGCTCAATGTGCTCTACAAACATGCCTCAAGGACTATTAAGATCTGCCTAGAAAAAATTCCACCATTTTGAATTTTGTGGAAAACACATTTTTGATATCTCCTCCTACACCACAGCTCTGATTGCCACCACATTTTCAGTAAATCATTATTGGATCAAGCTTATTAAAACCGTTGATATGTTTCAAAAATGTTTCCATTTTTTTACCATTGAACTTTGAAATGACATGGCTCTGGACATAAATTATTGCACATCAGCAACCATAGGGCCAATCATCACAAAACTCACAGGATATGTTCAGATAGGTGCCCCAGATATACCCAGACAGTTTCATATACATACACCACTAGGGGGCGCTACAAGCCTAAGAGGGGTGAGTGGCATTACACACATTTTACTCTTAATCGCATGTTCATTCTCCAATCATGACAAATCTCTCAGGATATGTCCTCATAAGTAACTGGACCATGCACTACATTTCTCATTCAAATGTTGTACTTGGGGGCATTTTAAATGTATAGTAACTACACATGGAATGAAACAAATCAAGCTATAGATCATGAAATGTTTTTCCAATCATTACACAACTTGTAGTATATGTTTTATAACAACATTGAACCATGTGTAAAATTACTTTGAAGTCGCTAATGAGAAAAAAGGTTTGATCCAGCAAATCGCCGCCGGTGGCTATATTTATATCTGAAGCTGTTATACAGACCATCTTATATTATTGATACATTGTTCAAAAGACAATTGACTCCCAAATACAAAAGTATCTAAAGCAAATCAATTTTTTTCAAAAGTATCTTTATTCATATTAGTAATTTTTTTTGCCAGTAACATATCTGATTGCTATGATTGGATTACTTGTAATCAGTTATTCCCCAACCCTGGTGGTTAGATAGATGGGAATACACTTGGTGGACTATACTCAACCCCCCTTAAAGTATTGTAAATAATATTCGGCATTGATCACTTGCGGAGTACCTCAAGGTTCAATCCTGGGTCCAATCTTATTCTATTTGTATCCCAACCCTCTAGTGGCCAGTAATATCCCAACCCTCTAGTGGCCAGTAATATCTATGGCAAGAAGCGGCATGATAGTAATACTCTTCGCTGTCCTGTCAGCCATAGCTAAACCCATGGATCCCCTGTCTCTATCTCCCACCTTGATGTCAAGCTCAGAAAGTGATACATGACATCATCCATCAGGGAGTGTCAGTACTTGAGACAGTATAGGTCCCTAACCCCTATACATCCATAGGATGCCAAAATCAGTAGCTATATCCTGTATGGTATAACAAGAATCTCAGTAAATGCTACTCTTCAGTGAGATGCAGATATACAAGTTTATTAAATGTAACAAGTTTCTTCTGGGTTGAAAAATCAACCATCAGTCCTTCATATCATTAATGTAATTGGTCGTCCTTCATGATGATCCCATCAGTGAAGAATTCCACGTCAGCATAAGAATTCAGTCAGCACACAGTCTAGTACCTGTGCTAGAAATCCGTCAACTTAGAATTAGTCAACATCAAATAAGTATTGTTCATTTAACATCAGGGTCAATGAACCTCAAATCTGCAAAGTTTGTCATTGCTTAATATTGTTTAATATCACATCAGTAGGATCTCAAATCCAATCAAACTTTTAAGCTGTTATGTATTGTTCTTGTTTCAGAACAGAAATGTCATCAGTCACATTGAAAGTGGATGGCCTTAGTCTCAGCCTGTTCATATCTCACGCTTCACATGTGTGTAATTCTCTTTTCCATCAGTAGGTGGCTTCAGTTAGGCCACAGTCTGTTTGCTGTATTTTCTTTAACAAGGGTAGGCTCACAACCCATCCCCCTCTCAGAAACTATTAACGGTTATATTGCAATTGTTCTCATATCTAAGCTTTACGATAAATAAATGTATTTATCGTAACTAATTTACCCTGGTCTATCATATGTAATAATCTTCTTTAGACCAGGTAGTCTCATTCTCAAATGTCACCTTGTGACCTCATGCTTTAAGAATAACCTTTTGTCATCATTGCATGATACATTTAGTTTGGAGAGGTTAATGAAGCATATTCTCTCCCTCTTGTTGATCTTTCCCATTCTGTTGAAGAATGTTAAACACAGATAGCTTGGGTGTGTGTGTCTGCATATTTGTATCTTGTTCTTTCCTGATTGCAAAACAATAACACACCGTTCTATTCCTTCAATATTCATATTTATAAGTGAGCTGCTTTAATGCCAATGTCAGTTATATTCCAATGAATCATATGTCCTAACTTTCTGTATTTTAATGTATAACAATTACTCTTCTGTATTTTACTATGGTTTCTCTCCTGTGTTTACATTGACTTCTGTTCACAGAATAAGATGTAAAACAATTAAACGGTTCCAAATAATGTATTGATGTTCCCCCTCTCTATTGGGTAACAGATCCTGTGGAATGTTTCATTAAAATTATAATATTACATTGGGCTTCAAATTGCATATCACAAATAATAATACATATCCTTCAATTCAAATGGTGAAGAAAGAGCTCTTATTAAAACACACAAGTATCATTCGTCAGGGGGCCTCATGTCTGGTCGGTGACCTCCTGCTTTAACCAGCTTCCTTGTCTCAAGAATAATATTAGGTCTTATAATTTGTATCAGATTCAATTTGATGCAAAATAGCATCATTTTTCCCTCTCTGTAGGGTTGTTCAAAATGGGCATTATGTATAAAATACTTTAACCTTTAGTCTGTATGTAATTGTCAAAACACTATTTGTTGTCAAGATGTACAACTATATGATAATTTTAAAAGTTAGCAGCTCCAAAATAAGGGCATTTGACCCTACTCTAAGAACTAATAAGTAATCAAATTATGGTCTTCATGAGTCATTAACAAATCCTCAACCTAATTCTCCATTTGTAAACCGATCCACTAATCAATCATTCGAGCTCCATGGCTAATGACAAATCGACGGTGATGGAAAAAAAAGGAAAGTTAATACTGTATTTGATAGTATTTTACCAAAAAACAAACAGTGGTTTCATTACTCATACAATTTGCACACCCATTGTATTTTATTTGTCTAATTTTAGTACCGTACTCAATGTGTGCTCTGTCAACCTATCATGTCCTAATTTGTACAGGAATTATGCCTAACGTCTCTCACCAAAACACCCCAGTCTCTACCAGCTGTGTGTGTGTGTCCTTGCAATTCCAGAAACTAGATAACGTGTCTAAGCAACCTTCTGTCTGTCTTCTGTCTCTCGCTTCACAAAGAATACCCATTTCACTCCCTCTGGTCTCGTATGGAACCTAACTAATGTGGAATTTAACCAATGGGGATTTTAATCGTCCAAAATGGGAATTATCAAATTTTTCCAAACTCCCACTCCTCTAAAAGCAACGTGGGGTAAGACACTCATTTACATTTTGGTAAATCCCTTTTCTCCAATCCCTTTATCAATCTCCGTTCTCATAAATATCTCCAGTTTAATTTTCAATCTCTGCAGAAAATTGATATCCAACTTCCCTTTCTCCTAATTGTATCATCTCTTATGGAAGCATATACTGGACTAAATTCAAATGATAATGCAATTTCAGAAATTTTCACATAATCATATGGCCATTCTATGACAATATTAAAATTCATATGGAATAACCGTTTGACATTTCATTTTCAAAGACATACCACGCTTTACAAAGGACTATATTCAAATGTTAATGAAAATGTGAAAATTAAAATCCAATATAAACAATGCACTCTAATTTCCCATTTATGCAAGCATTATTTAAGTCTCAATTAAAATTAAAATGCACTTTCTAACTATTTGAAAATGGAAATTAAAACGGCATTGACATTTCATTTTCAAAGACTCGGATGTGCTGTGCAGTGGACAATATTGAAATGCATTAAGCTAAACAGCGCCCCCGGTGAAATGCATTTTAATTTTCAAGTCACCATGCTCTTTTAGGGACAAAACAAGATCATGAAAATGCAATCTGTCAGACCACTCATCAAGGCGGGTCTTCAGTTTAAACGTAACTTCCTTGTTTGGTGACAAGCTGGCCTAGTATAGATGTATCCAGGTTTGTCTGTCACCGGGTCATGGCTAGAAAGGATACAGTTCATGTTAAAATGTCATATTCTCAAACCAGACGTAGCCTTTCTGCCCGCAGTTAGACTTTTCCTCCAACAGTTAGCTAAGTAAGCTAGCCAACTACTATTGTAGCTAATTAGTTGTTTGAATGGCGAAACCAGATGGGAGCTAGCTAGTTCAATCAAAATTGTGTCAAATAATGTTGTTGTACAGTACGATGTGAGAGCATTGTAAATGGTGACTTGATAACGTTAATACCCTATAGGCTTATGGAACACAGAGTAGTGCTGTATGCGCTATCGCCGCGGGCAACTAACGTGACTTATTTATTTAAATTCAGACTGTAACTATTTTATAGGATAAATTAAATGCTACAATACTAATACTACTAATACTATGGAAAGCACCTGGATACAAGTTCATCAATCTACTAGGCATTGAAGCGTCCATCCCTCCCGCTTGCTGACCAGTGCTGTGCTTTTGTTCATTTTTATTAAGGCAGTGCAAAAATCCAAGTAATGAACAATGTTACAAACAAATTGGCAAAACAGTAATATCATACTACAGTACATGACAACAATTCTATACAGATAAAATAAAATAGTCAAAAAGGCCAGGTGATACTGACCTTTTAAAACAAAGACCTTAAGGGACAAATAAACATTTTAAGAGCTTTAGTGTTGGTAGAGTATTTTATTGTTTTGAAGTATTGTTCAATTTCTTTTTGCAAGACAAGAAAGCAGTGTTTTTGTTACTAAATTTACATTTATTAGTATGACATTTGGCAAGTAATAAAACAAAATGTATAACATTAAATTGACTTTTGTTACTTCCATCAATTTAAAAGAAACCAAATATTACATCTTTCCAGACAAGTATAAAGTCCTTGTAAATATTTTCAGTTACAAATTTAGATAGATTTAGCAAAAGTTTTTTAGCATTAGTACATGTCAGAACAGATAAACCACTGTCTCTGGGTGTTCATCACAGGAAGCTACAACTAAAAGGTATATCATGTATTATGACTTGCAGGATAGTATCCATGGATAATCTGTATTTGAGGAACACCCGTCAATGTACAAATTGAGGGTAGCGTCCAGACAACACCCAACAGACATGTCGGACAAATGGATCTGTACAGTTAGGCGGGATGTCCACTGGACACGTCGAATGCGTTGTGTTGTGCCGGAAGTCATTCATTGTCAATGGAGCAATCCGCAAACATCCGTTTGCCTTGCGGGCTTGCGATGTGGTGCGCTCTGTGTGTCCCGCCTTAAACTGGATTTACACGAGACACGGCAAAAAATCCCTGTATGGCATCGTAATGTAGACAAACATGTACACTGCAATCAACATTGTAATCAATCTTCTGCATCTACGAGATGGTGGGCAACATTGCATACAACTGTCCATCTCCAGCAAGGCGACTGACAGGAGCTGTTTTCAGTTTAGTACCTATTAATTGACAATACAAAAACTATATACTGAGCTGTCAAAGCTTTTATTGCAATCTCACACACCCATAGATGAAAGCGACATATTAGCTCTTTCTCTGAGGTAAATCAACTTCCGGTTCTGGCACCGTATGACAAAGCACCGTAAAAGTTGGATTATTTCAACTCTTGCGACACACCTGCCGCACCGCATCCACATTTTGCCGGTTCCGGTAGATTTGCCGCAGCAGTGCGCATTGCTTCCTATTTAAATGAATGGACTTCCGCCGCAATGCAACCAATTTCCCGGACCTGGTGTGAATCCAGCTTTAGGCGGGATGTCCACTGGACACTTCAGATTTTACAGCACGTAACTTTATACTGGATATGTGTCCGCATAGTGCAGACTTGACGCACATTTGCTTCCGGTTGTATAGCACGGTGTCGCAACGCACAAGTTGGATAATTTGAACCTGCGACACACAGAGCACACCGCATTGCAAGCCTGCAAGGCAAATGGATCTTTGCGGATTGCTCTATTGACAATGAATGACTTCCGGTGCAACGCAACACATTTGACGTGTTCAGTGGACATCCTGCCTTAAAGTTGATTGTGATTTATAAAGGGAAAACGGCGTAGGACGTGCGTGCGTACGGTTTTATATATCTGAATATTTCTTTGTGTACGCACGTTCTATATATTGTCCGTACGCCACTTCTGACGCTAATCCACCGCAAAGTTTGATAAATGAGGCCCCTGGACTTGGGACAGTGTTCAGTATCATTTAGTTTTGATAGAATTGTTTTTCGCTTACAAAAAATAGATTAACATTATAAGTTTATCTTGTACATTTTGTGTAAAATATAATTATTAACAGTCAACCTGAGAAGCATAAATGTGGGCACACCAACAGAGATATCACATCAAAATTTAGTTGAGCCTCCTTTAGCAGAGATAACAGCTTCTAGACGCTTCCTATAGCCTGCAATGAGTGTCTGGATGAAGGTATTTTTGAACATTCCTCCTTGCAAAACATATCCAGTTCAGTTAGGTTTGATGGTTGCCGAGCATGGACAGCCCGCTTCAAATCACAACACAGATTTTCAATGGTATTCAGGTCTGGGGACTGGGATGGTCATTCCAGAACATTGTACAGTGGGGCAAAAATTATTTGGTCAGCATGTTCCCCCACTTAAAAAAAGATGAGAGAGGCTTGTCATTTTCATCATAGGTACCTTAAAATAACAATAGACTAATATGTGCCTTGTTTAAACATGATGTTGTATCTACTCCCAGTGTCATTCCCTATTGGAACCGTTTTGTTGAAATAAGCCTGGATTTTGCCCCAAACATACTTATTATATGACAAAGTCAAGTAAGTTTCCTTTAAGATTATCCATGAATACTATCCTACAAGTCATAATACATGATATACCTGTTAGTTGTAGCTTCCTGTGATGAACACCCAGAGACAGTGGTTCATCTGTTCTGACATGTACTAATGCTAAAAAACTTTTGCTAAATCTATCTAAATTTGTAACTGAAAATATTTACAAGGACTTTATACTTGTCTGGAAATATGTAATATTTGGTTTCTTTTAAATTGATGGAAGTAACAAAAGTCAATTTAATGTAATACATTTTGTTTTATTACTTGCCAAATGTCATACTAATGAATGTAAATTTAGTAACAAAAACACTGCTTTCTTGTCTTGCAAAAAGAAATTGAACAATACTTCAAAACAATAAAATACTCTACCAACACTAAAGCTCTTAAAATGATACATGTTTATTTGTTCCCTTAAGGTCAGTACCACCTGGCCTTTTTGACTATTTTATTTTATCTGTATAGAATTGTTGTCATGTACTGTAGTATGATATTACTATTTTGCCAATTTGTTTGAAACATTGTTCATTACTTGTATTTTTGCACTGCCTTAATAAAAATGATCAAAAGCACAGCACTGGTCAGCAAGCGGGAGGGATGGACGCTTCAATGCCTAGTAGATTGATGAACTTGTATCCAGGTGCTTTCCATAGTATTAGTAGTATTAGTATTGTAGCATTTAATTTATCCTATAAAATAGTTACGGTCTGAATTTAAATAAATAAGTCACGTTAGTTTCCCGCGGCGATAGCGCATACAGCACTACTCTGTGTTCTAGAAGCCTATAGTGTATTAACGTTATCAAGTCACCGTTTACAATGCTCTCACATCGTACTGTACAACAACATTATTTGACACAATTTTGATTGAACTAGCTAGCTCCCATCTAGTTTCGCCATTCAAACAACTAATTAGCTACAATAGTAGTTGGCTAGCTTACTTAGCTAACTGTTGGAGGAAAAGTCTAACTCCGGGCAGAAAGGCTACGTCTGGTTTGAGAATATGACATTTTAATATGAGCTGTATCCCTTCTAGCCATGACCCGGTGACAGACAAACCTGGATACATCTGTACCGGGCCAGGCCAGCTTGTCACCAAACAAGGAAGTTACGTTTAAACTGAAGACCCGCCTTGATGAGTGATCTGACAGATTGCATTTTCATGATCTTGTTTTGTCCTTAAAAGAGCGTGGTGACTTGAAAATTAAAATGCAATTCACTGGGGGCGCTGTTTAGCTTAATGCATTTTAATATTGTCCACTGCACAGCACATCCGAGTCTTTGAAAATGAAATGTCAAATACCGTTTTCATTTTCATTTTCAAATAGTTAGAAAGTGCATTTTAATTTTAATTGAGACTTAAATAATGCTTGCATAAATGGGAAATTAGACTGCATTGCTTATATTGGATTTTAATTTTCACATTTTCATTAACATTTGAATATAGTCCTTTGTAAAGCGTGGTATGTCTTTGAAAATGAAATGTCAAACGGTTATTCCATTTGAATTTTAATATTGTCATAGAATGCCCATATGATTATGTGAAAATTAAAATGCAATTGGATTATTGCATTTTAATTTGAATATTGTTTCAAATAACACTTACATATTTTGAAAATGATAATACATTTCTGAAATTGCATTATCATATGAATTTAGCCCACTATATGCTTCCATAATCTCTGACCTGGTAACGTTTATTATCCTATGTTGATCATTCAAAAGACAATAAAACGTCACCCTCCATCTCAATCTTGTCCTCACGACATACATAATAACAACCCCTGCTCTCTTCTCAATTATTCTTAATGTCTCCTTTGAAACCACAAACCGTTTCTACTAATAAACCTTCTCTTCCTTAGCTTCTGTTATCCTCATAAGTTATTCAATAATCTCGACCCTACTCTGGCCCGGTACAACATCTCTTTACCTCCATGTAGTGGATTGTTTATGGTCAATATTGTCTTGCTAGTTTATTTGGGTTCTCTTATTATTCAATGTTTAGATCAAAAATATATTTGGGGATCATTTCCACACTATTAGTGTACTTCGTACAGTCTTTGTTAATTCATTTTTAGTTAGCATAATGCTACTTCCTCATTTCTAAAATGGCTGCTATTTCCCCTCCACACGTTTTTTGCATCTTCTGTGTGTGTGTGTATTCGCGCATGCCCATGTCTGTAAAACTTTGTCATCATTAGTCACGTGGCTGTGTTACGCATTGCACCTTTAAGAAATTTACTCATGCCGGCTGTAGTTGGTCAAATCCCAGCTCTGTGTGTTTTGGCTCTCCTATATTTTAGTTGTGGCCTCCAAAAGGAGGAGAAAAATCTATCCTGTTTGTATCTATGTGTCTCTTTTGTGTCTATACATACATTTGAAATATTCCTGTTAGCTCAAATGTAAAATGGATCTGTTGTTAATAGCTGGATATTTAGATGTTTCTACTGAACCCAGGAATAACACAGGGACAATGTTCGACCTCTGGAAATACACAAAAATAAACAAAACTAATTTTATCCATAATATACATTTGTTAAACGTCAACATCATCTTATCCTGTGTCATTTAAAGTGATGTTATGCACTCCCATATTCAATATGCCAATTCAAAATACCCAGTTCTAAAGCATTTTTACTTGTTTAAACTTACATGGTGCTGGTTCAAAATATCCATCCTTTAATTGTCTCTAGCTCCTCTTTTGGGCACTGGGAAAGTCAAACCAATCCTGTCCTTCCCAGACAGTTATCTACCTATGTCTTTAACATGTCTTTTTACATGTATTAATTTTTTCAAATTGTAACTATAGTGGTGCAAGGTTTTTGATCAACAGTTATACTATAAACTAAATCTGTTCAGCATAATTGGTGTATTTGATGCTTGGTAACACATTTTCCTTTTTACATGTCTGGCTTGCTCATGTTTTATTGTTTATTTCTCATTTCTATATGTTTAACAATACGCCAAGGGTAGTCATGTTGTACGGACCCTTGCTTCGGTGACTCTAGCACTCTCTATGTTTTAGACCCAAGTATTTCCAAATTAAACTTGGTTTGTGTCCGATTTGAAACATGCACCCTATCTACATCATATCTTATTTGTCTAATTAAGGTTTACCGACCTAAAATTTAATTTATCAAACCATTTGCATTGTCTTAGAGCATGTGGGCTTGTTCTTTCTAAATCCTAATTAATATATTTATCTAATGCACCTCGACTATGTGGCAGGTGTGCAACTTTTCTTATTTAATCTCATGTGTCATCATGGCCTTTAATATATCTAAACTATAGTAATTCAGATTTTGTCTTCCAATTATTTGTCTAATCCTCTATATCAAATGTATGTATTTCTAGTTATTTCAGTACGCTCTAATGTCCAGTGTGACTTACAGGGTAAAATGCCTTGCTCAGGGGTAAAACATTTGGCACAGTCAGGAGTCAACCTGGCAGCTTTCCAACTGGCAGGTCCCCAATCCTTAAACATTGTGTTGAATGTAATGTTCTTTTACTTCAATGTTATTCACAACAAAACAATCTTATCAACAGTGGAAAAATGCTCTTTCTCTACCTTTAACGTTATGCTGTAAGGGAGTGGTGAAAATACTGTTTCTTTTTCGTTGTAAGGGGCTGAGTAAGGGAAATCTCTTTTCTATTTGGTTTGATAGTAAGGAGACGGAAAGCTTCAACAATTCTCTGTTAAATGTTCTCTTTTATTTAAAAATTTTTTTTAATCAGTTTCTTTAACTGCTTAGGGAGCACCATACCGGCGCCGGGAGAGTATAGAAAAAAAAAACGGGTTCACAAGTCCGAACAATCACAGTTCACAAGTCCTATTTCTAGGTTATATATACACATGGTATATATTTACAGAAAGCTTAGACACTCAGGAATGTAGCAAATGTCACCATTCTACAGTAGCTATAACAAAAATAATAATTTCCCCT
>JACXGM010031739.1:0-12863 GCA_016801145.1 Umbra pygmaea
ACACCCTGGTCAGTATATAAGCCCTCACCTCTCTTTTCCTCATTGTGAGGTATTGTAAGTAATACACCCTTCTTATGAGCATTCATAAGTACCTGACTGACTATTCCTGGCCTGACCAAAGATTTCTGATTCTGAGTTTAGTGATTTCTGGATTACCATTCTGTGCGTTTGCCTTGTTCCCATCTCCCGAACCTGTTTGTCCGAGAGTCTTATTTCTGTGTGCCAAACTCTACCTGTCCGAGAACCCGAGTACCTGTCTCAAACCTGCACTGGCTGATAACCGGTCCACCTATATCTACCCTGTCTGTCTGACTCAGAGTGCCGAGTTGTGTTCCCTGGAGGATATTCGGGACTACTTATTACATCCTGTCGGTTCTGCCTGCCTACTATATTCTGCAGTGCTCTATTCTACTCAAGTCCTAATAAATACAGTACTAGTTTTACAAATCTTGCCTTAGTCCCATCGTTAAGACATTCACCCATTATCAATGTAGAAGTGTGGTGAAGAGAATGCCAAGATGCATGAAATCCAATAGAATTATAATAATTTTTACCACATTTCTGAACTATTTCTATGTTAACTCATTAGTATTGTGTTGTTTAAAAATGTAGAAAATATGAACTTGTTTTCTTTGCTCTATTCGAGGTCTGTCAACACTGAATCTTTTTTTGTTATTTAGACCGGTTGTCATTTTCCCTAAATTAATCCCCAGAATGACAGTATTTCTATTAAAAATCCAGGAGAAATGTTTTCAGTAGTTTATGGAATAAAATGAAAATGTTAATTTTACCCAAACACACATTTCAATAGTAAAACCATAGATGCTAATGATGTTGCAGTGGTCTCTTTTCTATATAGCCCTGTGTGTTAACAAACCCATGAAACATGGACTTCGCTCAGATAAAAGTGATTATAGGGAAATTTCACCATAACATAGCTACTTGATTTCCTAATTACTAATGTTAACAAAGGCCATTAATGTAATATAAAATGATATTGTGCCAACACATTCGAAAACTAGTGAATTTGAATTTTACGGTACAACAGGGTTCCCCTGTATCATTATGTACCTGAAATACCAAAAGGTCCAGGATTCCTAGTAAACATAGTGCCTTCCCTAGCAAGAATTTTCCATTCTCTGTAAAGAGCATCGAAATGGAGCCGATTTCTGGGAATTAGCTAAAAAGATTTTAAAATCTGTATTTTTTTAAACAAACCTTTATTATTGTCAGGACAGCCCCTGGGGTTCCTCCCATACGGCGCTCTTCCTCACCTGAATTCTAGGGCAGGTCTGCGTTATGTGACTGCTTAATGACATTCAGCAGTGTTAGGCGCGCTACTTGCGCTGCTTATATAAGTTATTCCAGGTCTTGCTATGTATTTTGTGTTCTGATTATTGCATCCTTAGTTGTGAGGTAAGGGAAGAGGGTAGACTGTATATGGGGGGGTGATACGGCTTTGTCTATGTATCCCTGCTCTATGTCCACTGATTATAAACCCAGGTGTGTATCGTTAGGCTTGCTCAGCCTATGTATTTAAGGCACCTGTAAATTACCTTCCATGTTGGTTAATGTTCACTGTGACCTGTGATTATTGTTACGTCCGTCTGTTCGGGCTATAGTTTATTTACCTTACTCTGGATTGAAATTGTGATTAAACCTTCTGCTACCTGCACTTGTCTCCGCTTCCTGCAACTCGTCACAGATTTATTATGGAGGCAGCAGCACCAGAAGGTTTCCAGTCGGCTTTGGACGAATGAGATCAGGTCCTTCAGCGTCACCACAACCAGCTGGCTAATTTGGAGGTCGCCATGGCTGAAGTCCTGCAACGGCTCCGACGCATGGACACCACCGGCGCGCCTCCACCAGCAGGTCCCCCCCATCCCCGCCAGGAGCCTTGTACCCCAAGAGAGGGGTCCGACGAGGTCAACCTGGCCCTCCCGGAGCGGTATGACGGGCATCCGGAATGTTGTCGGAGCTTCCTCCTGCAGTGCAGCGTTTATTTCGCCCACCGGACCAGACAACGGCTCACCGAAAAGGCCAAGATCGCCACGGTCATCTCCGTGTTGACAGGGAAAGCCCTGGAGTGGGCCACCGCACTGTGGGAGGCGAAGGGCTCCGCTACGGAGGATTTTGAAGAATTCCAGGAAGTGTTCCGGGCGGTGTTTGATCACCCTTCAGCGGGGAGGGAGGGAGGGGATCAGCTCCTCCACCTGCGACAGGGAAAACGGACCACTGCCGAGTACGCCCTGGAATTCAGGACCATCGCCGCCGCGAGTGGATGGAACGAGACGGCCCTGCTTTCATTGTTCCGTGATGGGCTACGGGAGATAGTTAAGGTCGAGCTAGCCTGCCGAGACGACCACGCCACCCTCAACCAGCTAATTACCATGGCCACGAAACTGGACCGCCTTTTACGCGCCCGGAGGAAGCCCTCGGGACGCTCCGCTACCCTCCCAGCGGCTGCCCTGAAGGAGGAACCCATGGAGGTGGATACCACTCGCCTCACCCCCACCGAGAGGGGGAGACGCATGCGCCTGGGTCTCTGTCTCTACTGTGCGGAGGAGGGACATCTCCTGGCTCACTGCCCCTACATCCAAGGACCAACTCGCCTCCCGGGGAAGTCTCCAGCCTCCGTCCACAAGGTAGGACCCTTACTTTCTAGTCTAACACTGTCGAACAATGTGTTGTCCAGGGACATTGTTCTTGCAGGAGTATCCATGGCAGACAACTTAACGGCGTTGATTGACTCGGGTGTGGCAGGCAACTTTATCGACAAGGATTTTGTGCGGGCCTGGAGTATACCTGTTGAGTCCCTGTCTCCTCCTATCCCCATCCTGGCAGTGGATGGCCGTCCTATAGGCAGGGGTAAGGTCACAGAACACACGCTGCCACTGCAAATGACCATGGACCCCTCAGCACACAGAGCAGATCCGGTATTTGGTCATACCTTCTCCTGCTCATCCTGTAGTTCTGGGCATCCCCTGGTTAACTAAACACGATCCAGTTATCAGCTGGAGAGAGAGGAGCATCACACAATGGTCTGAGGAGTGCCGGATGCGGTGCTGTACGGTAGCTGTACGTACCACGTCCATAGAAAGCCCACACTTAACTATGTCTGTATCCACTGTTGTGCCTCAGGAATACGAGGATCTGAAGGAGGCGTTTTCCCCGACTCGAGCTACCCATCTACCGCCGCATCGGCATCGGGACTGCGCCATTGAACTGTACCCAGGAGCGGAGTTACCTAAAAGTCACGTGTACCCTTTATCTATTGCAGAAACAAAAGCCATGGAGACATACGTCCAGGAGGCCCTGACGCAGGGACACATTCGCCCGTCCACCTCCCCTGTCTCCTCCAGCTTTTTTTTCATTCAGAAGAAGGATGGAGGGCTACACCCCTGTGTGGACTACCGTGCCCTCAACAAGATTACGGTGAAGTATCGCTACCCGTTACCTTTAATACATACTGCTGTGGAAATGATGCACGGGGCTCAGTTCTTTACTAAGCTGGACCTCCGCAGCACATACAACCTTGTTAGAATAAGAGAGGGGGACGAATGGAAAACAGCCTTCAGTACGACCTCGGGCCATTACGAATACAAGGTTATGCCCTATGACCTTTCTAATGCACCTTCTGTCTTCCAAGCGTTCATTAACGAAATTTTCAGGGATTTGTTGAATCGTACGGTGTTAGTCTACATCGACGACATACTAATCTTCTCCCCCACGTATAAATCGCACGTTCGCCACGTAAGGGAGGTCTTAGAGCGGCTATTGAAACATCACCTGTACGCCAAGGCGGAAAAGTGTAGCTTCCACCAACCCTCCGTCACCTTTCTTGGCTATAAGATCACTGACCAGGGGGTAGAGATGGAGGTGGACAAAGTGGAGGCAGTTATGAAGTGGCCGACACCCACCTCGGTGAAAGACCTACAACGATTTCTAGGCTTCGCCAATTATTTCCGACGTTTTATCCGGTCATTCAGTGCTGTGGCTGCGCCGTTGACCAGTCTACTGAAGGGCGGGCCCCGGCACCTTCCATGGCCACCTAAGGCTGAGAGAGCGTTCCGCACCTTGAAGGGCCGGTTTACCTCAGCGCCCATTCTAAAACATCCCGACCCCAACCTTCCCTTTGTGGTGGAGGTGGACGCGTCGGAAGTAGGTCTCAGGGCTATATTATCACAGCGTCAGGGTGACCCCTCCAGAATGTACCCGTGTGCTTTCTTTTCTAGGAAGCTCAGCCAAGCGGAATATAACTATGACGTCGGGGACCGGGAGCTTCTGGCGGTGGTGGAAGCCCTCAGACAGTGGAGACACTGGTTGGAGGGGGCTAACCACTCGTTCCTGGTATGGACAGACCACCGGAATTTGGAATACCTGAGGGCTGCCAAAAGACTCAACGCTCGACAGGCCAGGTGGGCATTATTCCTGACCCGGTTTGACTTCACTCTGTCGTACCGTCCAGGCTCCAAGAACGCTAAGGCGGACGCGTTATCACGCATCCAGGAGGGACAGGACAGAGGCGACAAGGAGAGTCCCATCATCCCACCAGCGTGAATCGTCGCCCCCATCCAATGGGAAATAGATGACGACATACAGCGAAGTCAGGTAACGGACCCTCCACCACCTAATTGCCCCCCGGGGCTCCTGTCTGTACCGGTTGATTACAGGGACCAGTTGCTCTCCTGGGCACATACGTCACTGACGTCGGGCCATTCCGGGATTGCGCGCACCATCCGTGCCCTCCGCGCTAAGTACTGGTGGCCGCACCTACCGCAGGACGTCTGGAGGTATGTCACATCATGTTCCACCTGTGCGCAATGCACCAGTCCTCGCCATCTGCCTTACGGTAAGCTGCTGCCACTGCCAGTCCCCCAGAGGCCCTGGTCACAATGTCTGTTGATTTCGTTACGGACCTGCCAGTATCGAAAGGAAATACTACAGTGCTAGTGGCAGTGGATCGGTTCTCTAAGGCCTGTCCACTAATCCCTTTACCAGGTCTCCCCACAGCATTGCAGACTGCAGAAGCCCTGTTCACCTACGTGTTCCGTGTCTACGGACTCCCCGAGGATATCGTCTCAGACAGAGGGCCCCAGTTTACATCTCGGGTATGGGCAGCGTTCATGGCTAAACTGGGAGTGGTGGTGAGTCTAACATCGGGGTATCACCCGCAATCTAACGGCCAGGCGGAAAGGACAAACCAAGAAATAGGAAGGTTCCTCCGCTCCTATTGTCGGGACAGGCCAGGTGACTGGGCTGACGTCCTGCCGTGGGCCGAGTATGCGCAAAACTCCTTGTGTCACTCCGCCATGGCTCTAACCCCTTTTCAATGTGTCCTAGGATATCAACCACCCCTGGTACCCTGGCATCCCAGCACTGAGCAGATCCCCGCTGTGGATGATTGGTTCAACCGTGCCGAGGCATTGTGGATGGCCACCCACACGCGCCTCCAATGCGCAGTGAGGCGCTACAAGGCTCAGGCGGACAAACATTGTGCCAACGCTCCTACCTTTCAGCCTGGAGACAGGGTTTGGGTCTCCACGAAAGATATGGCCCTTCGCTCCCCTTGTAGGAAGCTGTCTCCTCGTTTCCTTGGTCCCTTCCCTGTTGTTCGCCGAAAAAAACAAGGTGACGTACACGTTGAAATTGCCAGCGTACATGAGGATCTCACCCTCGTTCCATGTCTCCCTCCTTAGGCCGGTGGTTCGGGGTCCTTTGGACAGTGACGGGGGTCGTACTGCGGCCCCCACTCCTCTTCTCGTCGACGGTGAACCGACGTATGCAGTCCGGCGTCTGGTGGATTCCCGGCGGAGAGGGGGCCGCCTGCAATACCTAGTCGAGTGGGAAGGCTATGGTCCTGAGGAGAGGAGTTGGGTCCCAGTGGCCGACATCTTGGACTCCTCCCTGTGCCGGGACTTCCATCTCCGCCGCCCTGATCGTCCGGGTCCTCGCCCCCGGGGTCGCCCTCGATCTCGTCCTTCTGTGGCGGCTGGAGCCGCTTCTTGGAGAGGGGGTTCTGTCAGGACAGCCCCTGGGGTTCCTCCCGTACGGCGCTCTTCCTCACCTGAATTCTAGGGCAGGTCTGCGTTATGTGACTGCTTAATGACATTCAGCAGTGTTAGGCACGCTACTTGCGATGCTTATATAAGTTATTCCAGGTCTTGCTATGTATTTTGTTTTCTGATTATTGCATCCTTAGTTGTAAGGTAACGGAAGAGGGTAGACTGTGTATGGGGGGGGTGATACGGCTTTGTTTATGTATCCCTGCTCTATGTCCACTGATTATAAACCCAGGTGTGTATCGTTAGGCATTCTCAGCCTCTGTATTTAAGGCACCTGTAAATTACCTTCCGTGTTGGTTAATGTTCACTGTGACCTGTGATTATTGTTACGTCCGTCTGTTCGGGCTATAGTTTATTTACCTTACTCTGGATTTAAATTGTGATTAAACCTTCTGCTACCTGCACTTGTCTCCGCTTCCTGCAACTCGTCACAATTATGATACAGTGGCAATCTTGCACCAAGCTTTAATAATTACACGAATGCCGAAAGACAAGGGCTCTTTTGAGCCATTGCCAAAAAATGAAGTAGTGTAATGCTGTCTGCTTTGTAATCATTAGGCAAATAATGCTACAGAAGTTGCCTAGCCCCAAAATGAGCTATTCACTGTACCTAACATATACCTAATTTTACCCAAAAGTCATTAATACATATATGTCCATGATGGCTAGCTCTATTAGCTACAGATTGAATAATTTGTCACTGATACATTTTCATATACATTGCATTTATCACATAATATGCTATGTTATGGATGAAAACACATCCTGTTCTCCCCTAACAAGGGCAGGTTACAGTAGTAGCCTACTTCCCAAAATAAGCTATAAACGATCAAACTGAATTTTTATAGTAATATAACAAAATATTTATAACATAGCTAAATAGCAGCTTCTTTATCTAAAAACAGTATATGTTTTGCAGTAAGGATCGCTAGCTTCACTGTTAATTATTACAGTGATTTCACAATATTTAACTGTATTATTTCTCCATTAAATTTTGCATTCAGAATTGTACTGTGAAGTCAATGTACGATTGTGTTCTCTATCACAATCATTGACTGTATATACAACTGGACGGAAGATATATACATGTGTGACGTCACCCATCGGTTTGTGGAGATCTGCTTTGAGTCTTTGAGTTTGCTGTTACCGGCGCAGGCATCTTGGTTGCAGATCAGACCAATTTAGACGAGAGGGTGTCTAATAAAAAGGTTGGCGAATGAAAAACAGCATTAAAACAAAATATAACCTTACTTACAGGAAAAACTGAACTGCCGACTCCTTTGAGTGTCTTGTCGTACAACTGAACGCTGAAGAAGACATTATTAGGCGACCAAAGTGACACAGTCACTACATAGCCAAGCCCTAAAACACCCCCTCCAGCTGGGGGCAACAGGTGTGGTTGCAAAAGGAGGTAGGTTTCTGTAGATGTCTAAGTCGATCGGTAATAGTCTTCTGCTATCACCGATTTTAAAATCAATGAGACAATAATTTAAAAAATGAACACCATTCTGTATTGCAGAAGACTAAAAACTAGTAATTGAGGCCATAAACGTATTATGAAAATGATTACTGAGGTAATAAATCAAGTGAGAAGTGTCTCATTTTCTCATAGACTTCTACAGAAACCAACCTCCTTTTGCAACCACACCTGTCGCCCCCTAGCTGGAAATTAGATAGAATGCAGGTTCAAGGCACTTCCGCATTTGCATCACTTTGCCCTTAACCGGACGCTAGCCCTTTGATCACAATAATACAGCACCTTATTGTGAAATTTGAATTGCACTTGAACCGCAATGCATTGTGGGGCTATTTTACAGCCAAACTCAGACTGTCTTTTGTTGCAGATTATAAGGAGGGATACACGATACATGAGGTATAAGATACCATACGTCAAGGCATACATTCAAGAAGTAAAAGAAGGTAATAGAGAAGGTTAGGCTAGATTGTAATTCATGGTGCTTTTAAGAAATATTCTGAATAATTATTTGCTTTTTGGTTTAACAACATTTGTGAACTGACTTTCATGCTGGTTAGCTAACTATAGCTACTGTAGTTAGTTTTTGTAAACAATGTTTCACTGTAAGTTTAGTTTGAGTGAGCATGTGTCTGAGACTGTTAGTCAGTTCATTCACCACACAAAGCTGCACAGTAACACTCCCAATAATCAGTATCAATGTGGTGTTCCTGACTGTACTTGTATGTATCGTAAAGTGACCGTTTTAAAAACGCATATGTATAGAGACCACAAAACTACAGGATTCTTCCAGTGTCATTTCAAGCCAATTGGCACTCTTAAAGTGTGCGTCTCAGCCCTGTGCGTTCAAGTGTGCCACTATAACTTCCCTTGTAAAGCATTTGAAGGCACATTTACAAGAAAGGTTGGAAATCCAATGCCCATTTAGAGACTGCAACTGCAGTTTTACAGTCACTTCCAGTTTAGCCACACATGTTTCCAGGGAACATACAAGTGGATGTGTAGAGGATCTAGATGATTCAGTTTTAGAAAAGCCTGTTCCCACAGAAGCCTTGAGTCAACCTGAGCCTGGTCAGTCATGTTCAGATATTTCTGATGAACAACATGAGCTAGAAGTGCCATTTGCTGTAGATGACCTCTTTCTTTTCTCACAGAGAGGCCTTTACTCCCACTTTAGTCTGCTGACAGATATCTCCATCCTCATTAAGTTGCAAGAGGCCCTAAAGAACAGAGGCAGTACGCTCAAACGTCATCCAGAGATTGAGGATGTCCGGATTAATATCGAACCAGACGCTTCAGACGAGACTGCATGTATTCTCCTGCTCCTGTTGGCATAATTTAAAGAGCCATAGAATGCCATCATGCTTGAGACCGATGTAAGTTGTGTATAATTTTTTTTCTTAAAGCAGTTGGTTATTACACTAGATGGATGGTATACCTAACATTCTCTCTGATTACCCTCTGTCAGAAGACCAGTGGACTGTCTTTCATGTATTTGAATCTGTTACCATAAATATACACTCACCTAAAGGATTATTAGGAACATCATACTAATACTGTGTTTGACCCCCTTTCGCCTTCAGAACTGCCTTTATTCTACAAGGTTCAACAAGGTGCTGAAAGCATTCTTTAGAAATGTTGGCCCATATTGATAGGATAGCATCTTGCAGTTGATGAAGATTTGTGGGATGCACATCCAGGGCACGGAACTCCTGTTCCACCACATCCCAAAGATGCTCTATTGGGTTGAGATCTGGTGACTGTGGGGGCCATTTTAGTACAGTGAACTCATTGTAATTTTCAAGAAACCAATTTGAAATGATTCGAGCTTTGTGACATGGTGCATTATCCTGCTGGAAGTAGCCGTCACATGGTCAGAAACAATGCTCAGGTAGGCTGTGGCATTTAAACGATGCACAATTGGCACTAAGGGGCCTAAAGTGTGCCAAGAAAACATCCCCCAAACCATTACACCACCACCACCAGCCTGCACAGTGGTAACAAGGCATGATGGATCGATTTTCTCATTCTGTTTACGCCAAATTCTGACTCTACCATCTGAATGTCTCAACAGAAATCGAGACTCATCAGACCAGGCAACATTTTTCCAGTTTTCAACTGTCCAACTTTGGTGTGCTCTTGCAAATTGTAGCCTCTTTATCCTATTTGTAGTGGAGATGAGTGGTACCCGGTGGGGTCTTCTGCTGTTGTAGCCCATCCCCCTCAAGGTTGTGCGTGTTGTGGCTTCACAAATGCTGTGCTGCATACCTCGGGTGTAACGAGTGGTTATTTCGGTCAAAGTTGCCCTTCTATCTTCTTGAAGCAGTCTGCCCATTCTTCTCTGACCTCTAGCATCAACAAGGCATTTTCGCCCACAGGACTGCCGCATACTGGATGTTTTTCCCTTTTCACACCATTCTTTGTAAACCCGAGAAATGGTTCTGCGTGAAAATCCCAGTAACTGAGCAGATTGACATTCCGTTTGGAGTTTAGGAGATTGTCTTGACCAGGACCACACCCCTAAATGCATTGAAGCAACTGCCATGTGATTGGTTGAGTAGATCGTTGCAGTAAGGAGAAATTGAACAAGTGTTCCTAATAATCCTTTAGGTGAGTGTATGTTACAGTTAAGCTTTATTTTGTGTGCCACAGCCGCTGATGTGCAGAGAGCAGTGATGCAACCGAGCAACCCCTGCTTGATTATCCAAGGTACTATTTATAACTGGACTTCATATTCATATTTCCTACCAACAAGAACTGTACCAGGTCTACAGACAATGCCCTACCCCACCCCTGGAATGCAGGAACATTCTGAAATCCACCACTCTTCTGCTGTGCAAAGGCAAAAGGCAGTAACTTCATCTTTGGTTGAAAATGAGTTAGTAATTTTTGGGATATGGGACATCCTTTATCATATGGAGAAATATCTTAAGTCTATTTGGGGTTGTATTTCTTTTCCCCAAAAAACTAGTGAACTACAGGTAGGTTACCATAAATAGGCATATTGGTCAAACCAAATTTTTTTCATTTAACATTCTACTTCCATATCTGTTCATTTTAGGTGACATGATGAAGCCAAGGACTTGGATGCTATCCACTGAAGGACAAGTGGTGATGGGACCAGACGACAGCTTCATAAATGGGATAGCAACAGTTTTTTCAAGCTATTACAACTTTAATCTGAAGTATCCTGAGGACGGCTCATGTACTCTGGAGTTTATTCAAAGGTATTGAAACACTGAAATATACATTGTGCTGGATTGCTGCTTTGTCCTCTTTCAAATCTCTTCATCATTTCCTGTGCCTTAGATTAAAGGAATACTCCGGAGTAAAAACAACCTAGGAGCAAAATTAAGTTAATCTGAGAGGTTTGGAGCAATACCATTATTTACATTAGCAAAATTGCTGTGGTCATACGTCTGTGCTATAAGAAGGACAGTTTCTGAAGGCAACATACATTGTCTTCTAAAATGTATCAAAAATAGCAAAAGTCTATGCACAGCCCGGTAGGTGCAGGTAGGCAGCAGGAATGATGAACTATGAATGAAAGAAAAATCACTCTACCACACACTGTTGATTTTACTTCATTTATTTAAGCGAACAACGCGTTTCGCATTAGCGTCTTCAGGTTCGCTACATTGTCTTCTGTTCTAGTTAGCTTCAAATCAGTGTGCACGTTCAAGTTCTTCCAGCGTTGTGCAGATCTGGCTGAACACTTTTTTGTACCGGTATTGTAAGAATTACCCAGATCTGTGCATCTGCAAGATGTCGAATGCGCCCACTGATTTGATGCTACCGGAACAGAAATAAGACATTGTGTGTTGCCTTTGGACTTATTATAGCCTCTCTGGTCAATTTAAAAGTTTGCAATACTTCGGTTTATCTGTAGGATACACATGGAAACTTCCAACCGAAGTGTAAAGCTATTTTGAACTTGAAAGCTATTTTTGAAAATAGCAATTTATTTTGACATGGACATATTCCCACTGCAACATGCTATAAAGTATTTTTGTGCTAATACAAATAATGGTCTTGCTCAAAACTCCTGAGATTAATGTAATTTTTCTCCCAAATGAAGGTTTAACCCATTATCAACCATAATTAGACCCCAGGTTGTTTTTACTCTGGAGCATTCCTTTAACTGTAAAATATAACAAGCAATATAATATGTAATACTGAAAGTTGTTGTCTGGGAATATTGATTACAGGTGCTTCTTGGGTAATAACCCTGAGATTGGCTCCAAATCAAAGAAGAAACAGCTTGGAGGCATCAACCCATATTTTTATTTATTTTTTATTTAACCTTTATTTAACCAGGTGGGCACGTTGAGAACATTTTCTCATTTGAGACGGCGCCCTGGCCAAGATAAAAGCGTTGAGGTACAGACAACAAGAAGTTACACATAAAATTACAAGACAAGGAGTGCACAATAAATAGTAAAAACAGAGAATAAAACAGTGAATGTACAATAAATAATACAGTATGCAGGTCAAACAATAAGGCATTTGTACAAGTAGTGCAACAGGTGTCGATACAAGAAGGTAGATGGTTGTTGAATACAGTCGCTTGTCGCTGTACAATACAGACAGTTATAAGAAGAAAAAAATGATGAGTAGGGGCTGAGGTAGATGGGTACAATTGTTGAGGTAAAAAAGTGGCTGTGCGTAAATTACACTATGGTAAGTGGCATAATGATCGGGACTGTTGGAGGTGGAGTGTGCAAAATAGACAGAGACAGCTATGCTGGTCAGATTGTGCAAAGTGCATAACGACAGAAGAGGGTTGGGTGGGATTAACATGTGCAGTGGTCTGACAGAAGATTAGTTAGTAGTGCTTTGAAGGTGGTTAGCGGAACAATGGATTCAAGCTTCAGGGATTTTTGTAGAAAATGTGAGCACACTCGTGAGAAAACTTGTGGACTGTGAATGGATGTCGATGTAGATATAATGGATTAAAGTATAGGGACACCTGACCATTACACCAACAGGGACTTTAACATTCAGGGACATTGCATTCTAAAGACATGTATTACAGGATAGGAAGCTGTTAGAGCTGCAAACGGGGGACCAACTTAACATTAATTTAGAATGCAATGTCATTAAAGTCCTTGTTAGTGTAATGGTCCGGTGTCCCAATACTTTTGTCGGAATAGTGTATGTGACACTCATATAGTCACACACACACACACACACACACACACACACACACACACACACACACACACACACACACACACACACACACACACACACACACACACACACACACACACACACACACACACACACACACACACACACACACACACACACACACACACACA
>JACXGM010031740.1:0-12863 GCA_016801145.1 Umbra pygmaea
GACTACACACAGTCTATAACATACTGGGTAAAACACACTAACTACACACAGTCTATAACATACTGGGTAAAACACACTGACTACACACAGTCTATAACATACTGGGTAAAACACACTGATTACACACAGTCTATAACGTACTGAGTAAAACACACCGACTTCACACAGTCTATAACATACTGGGTAAAACACACTGATTACACACAGTCTATAACGTACTGTGTAAAACACACCGACTTCGCACAGTCTATAACATACTGGGTAAAACACACTGACTACACACAGTCTATAACATACTGGGTAAAACACACTGACACTACACACAGTCTATAACATACTGGGTAAAACACACTGACTACACACAGTCTATAACATACTGTGTAAAACACACCGACTTCACACAGTCTATAACATACTGGGTAAAACACACTGACTACACACAGTCTATAACATACTGGGTAAAACACACTGACACTACACACAGTCTATAACATACTGGGTAAAACACACTGACACTACACACAGTCTATAACTTACTGGGTAAAACACACTGACCTTACACAGTCTATAACTTACTGGGTAAAACAGAATGAGGAGTTTCTGGTGATATGACATTACGCAGCATGAAAGAGAACATACACGGTTGAAAATGAAAAATATACATTTTTTAAACAAGGCGTTTAGGCTGGGTTACATTAAAATATTAGGGTAAGACAGACAAACAACCAAAGACTGACCGATGGAGTGGTTGATTCATTGACTGATAGATATAGATGGATATATTAGTCGTATTATTAGCACATGGGCATTACCTTGAATGTAGGACTCATGGGACTGAAGTGGCTGAATGACTCATCTCCTTCACAGCTGGAGATACTGAGGTTCTTCAGGCGTCTCTCTGCAGACGCCCTTCTCTTGTCGATCCCCTCAGCCACCCTCTTCCTCTCCTCCTGGAGGAAAAACAAAAAAATCTAACTAATGTCTAATTCAGAGAGGGCAGACTTCCTATTACAACATTTAATTGTGAGTACACTAACTCACCTTCACACAAACAAAAATACACTCAAAGGCCCACCGCTAAGATTCAACATGTCAGTGTTCAGTAGGCCCACCTCTAAGATTCAACATGTCAGTGTTTAGTAGGCCCACCGCTAAGATTCAACATGTCTGTGTTCAGTAGGCCCACCGCTAAGATTCAACATGTCAGTGTTCAGTAGGCCCTCTTCTAAGATTTAAATGTCAGTGTTCAGTAGGCCCTCCTCTAAGATTTAACATGTCAGTGTTCATTAGGCCCTCCTCTAAGATTCAATATGTCAGTGTTCAGTAGGCCCTCCTCTAAGATTCAATATGTCAGTGTTCAGTAGGCCCTCCTCTAAGATTGAACATGTCAGTGTTCAGTAGGCCCTCCTCTAAGATTCAATATGTCAGTGTTCAGTGTTCTGCCTTGCCTCCTCCCTCCCTGGTTCTCACCCACCTCTTCATGCGTCTGTCTGTGTTGCTCCTCCTCGTCCCCCCGCCGCTCTTCTTCTTCCCTGGCCCTACGTCTCTCCTCTCTCCTACGGTTTGCCTCCTCCATCTCCTCCTGGTCCTCCTGCTGTCTCTGTCTCAGCTGCTCCAGGGTCCTGAGTCTCTGGGAGGTATGGTCTTCTGCCAGGCCGTCCGGAGCATCTCCACCCTGTTCCTCATGCTGCACTAGGCAGGGACTGAGAAGTACAAAGTCAGATAAAAATTAAAGAACTCGTTAAATAACATTTAAATCCAGTGTTCTGTCAGCAGTGTTAAACGGTGGTACAGTTGTAACAAGATTTATCCTCCCTGATGCAGTTGAAAGATATACTTAACAGGTCTCAGCTAATTCCTCAGTTTGTTTGAAATGCTTTTTTTACCTGTCTTCTTCTGATATAACTGCCAAAGAAGTCTGTCCGTCATCCACATCTTTTTGCCTCTCATCCATGTCCTCCTGCCTCTCATCCATGTCCTCCTGTCCCTCATCTATGTCCTTCTCTCTCTCATCCACATCTTTCTGCCTCTCATCCATGTCCTTTTGTCCCTCATCTATGTTCTCCTCTCTGTCCTCAATCTCTTTCTGTTTCTCATCTATTTCCTTCTGTCCCTCATCCATGTCTTTCTGTGCTTCATCCATTTCCTTCTGTCCCTCATCTATTTCCTTCTGTCCCTCATCCATGTCTTTCTGTGTTTCATCCATGTCTTTCTCCCCCTCGTCCATGTCTTTCTGATCTTTATCCATGTCTAAATTTCCCTCATCAATGTCGTCCTTTTTGTCATCCATGTATTTTTGTTCTTCATTCATGTCTTTCTGTTCTTCATTCATGTCTTTCTGTCCCTCATTCATGTCTTTCTGTCCCTCATCCATGTCCGTGTGAGACTCTGTGAATATGCTATCTATCACTCTATCTGTGTTTCGACACCCTACTGTGTTTCGCGTTAACGGCTCGTCTAAACCAAGGAAGGATGTTAAGCTACTCAATACAGGAAGTGATAACAGTCACTGATGTTGTCATGCATTTTTTCAGTTCAGCAAGAGGCAAGAAGTGAAATCAGATATTATTACACAAGAGTCGTTGTTCTCTTTTCTCTCTTTACAAACCATCATCCATAATATCACCATGCTACCAATAAATCCCATAGTATCAGGTTTGGTGGATTAGTCTTAAACATCGTTAGCCTTGTGCACTAAATAAGGGTATATTTTCAGACACATGAAGACTACTTTTGGTTTGTCACCTTGGGGTCATTTTTCCTGCGACAAGGTATGATGTCACTTCCGGTACAGCTGTATCCCCATTTCTGCTCACATGTCTCATGACTTTAGATGTGTAGGAAATTTTAAGTTCAGATTTCTTCTTTTCTGCTACCTGAAATAATACATTATAGTTACAAACATAGAAAAAAGAACTAGAAACATTGACACACCTGGGAAATATCCTTAAGGTGTCAAATCTAATGCACTTGTTGTCCAAACAAATTTCTCTCAGCAATTATTACACTACCGTAACCCACTGAGCAGAGAATGTTGATGTTCTAATTATTTCTTTGTGGTTGAAAAGCAACTAAATAGACATTGAAATTATAATTGTTCTTTTATATTTTGCTTTGTAGGAATTCTATGATTTTGAGTCATAATTGTGTTTGCGATTCTCAGATTGAATACAGCATGAAAGGTATTTAATGCCTTAGCAGCACCTTGTTGTTGTTTCCTCTCCTTGAAGCCTCTTGTATAATGCTTGCTTTTTGTTCCCAGTCTTGGGCATCCTCAGGTTCAGACACAGGTCCAGTCTTCAGGCAGGGTCTGGTGGGACCCACTCCATTGATTGGCTGGGTCCACTGCTTCTGATTTTGGGGAGGCGGGGCCTCACGGGACTCCTGCTGCTCTTCCAAGTGACGCTGCCTGCGTTTCTCCAACCTTTGGGTCCAGTCGCTGAAGCCCTCATCCTCCTCCAGGGCCAGCTGGCCACCACTCGCCTTCAGGTCACACTTAAACCTGAGGAAATGGTAGCCAGGTCAACAAAAGGTTTGTCCATCTACATAGGGTACACTCTTTGGTTGTGGGCTGTCATTTCAGGAGTGACTGGTATAATTAGCTAGTGCAACCTAATCTGCCTCAACTCAATTATTATTAATTATTATTAGCCCTGGATGGGCTGAACATGCTCGCTAACCACTGTAAAAACAAAGAGTTGACTACTTTAAGCTGTTAAATATTTAATTATTTTAACAATTGTTTGATAACAAAAGCTTGTGTGGGGTTAAAGCCTGGGGTCTCAGGTAATACGGAGAGGTCAGGGAAGTGATGCTTATTAGAGCCTGAGGCAGAGGTCTAATGTCAGCATTGGAGTATTGTTTATTTGAATGTGGATGATGTTTGGGGTGGTGTTTGTGTGGTTTACACACGTTTGATGGGGGCATTGTCAAGACCTTAGCCCGGCAGATAGCAGGTGTTATCCAGTCCCAAAGGCCTTGTACTGTGACCATGGAAACATGCACAAACTGACAAACTGACTGACCGAACAACCTTAGCGCCAACGGAACAAACACCACTGCTGCATCCTGTTTCCTTGAAATGAGCTACAGTATGGGCTCTGTTCTCCAAATTGAACCCTATTCCCTCCCCATTGGGCTGGCTTAGTCAAAAGTAATCCACTTCACAAGGAATCAAGTGCCATTTAGGAGTCAGAAGACTATTTATTTTCTTCTCTAGCCCTATTCGTTCGTCAGTTCTCCATTTCAAATATTTTGTTGCACAACTTTATTTATATTACTATGTAGCCTAAAGGGACACTCCAGCCCTCAAACACCTCAAAATCATTTTCTCGCTCATTTTTCCAACATCATAGTCACAAAAACACCTTTTCAATGCATTCTGCACTTCGTAAACTGGCCTCCTCATGTTTTTGAGTTCACTCACCAGTGATGACTCACTACAGGGGAAAAGATCAGTTGACCTTCGTATCTGTTCTCTTCACGCCTCTGAAACAGGTTGATTTGATACTAAAACTGCACACTTTGTGTGGGAATATTACGCATTTCATTCTTCCATAAATAGCTACATAGCTATATGAAGAGTAAGATTGGGATATTTTCAACAATGTGCATATGAGGAAATTCCTGAAGAGCTGGACAATTTCAACTTTGATCAAGTGTTATTGATTGGTAATATCTAACCATATATTTGAGCTCCTGCGCAACTTTATTGGTTGAATCAATTTAGCCGCTGTTTTGCAGCTGTCCACTGGGGTCGAGCTCTCAGTGGCAACAGAGACATAAAATATTTTGTTGTTAAGAGTGGGGCAAGGAAATGTTTTTGCTTTCAACCATGTCCTGCCAAGAAGATGATTACATCTCTTTATTAGTTCATTCGAGTTTTGACGCTCAAATGGACCAAAGTGTTTTTGAAAAACAGCCAGGCCCAGATGGAGGACCAAATTATCACAGGTAAGGAGCTGGCTACCATTATCTACCTGGCTGGGGTTAGCCTTTATTAGCTCTTATGTAGCATCTTGTAATTGTGTGAATACTTGACTTGGAGGAAAAAACATATAAAATAAAAGAAATAATTACCAAAAGACGAGTTATAGTAATGGGTGAGTGGCTAACTGGCTAACTAGTTTGTTGTTTGGGCTTTTCATGCAGCCCCCGGCCTATCTGGAGTGGAGGTAGCTTCAATGTATCTATCTGTGATTGTGTAAATACTTGGAGGAACAAACGTAAAATTTATAAAAATGTCTCACATAATACTACTAACTCTGTTCTATTTAAAGCCAGGGTGGTTGTATACTTTTTGGTGCAATTGTTTGAAAATAACGACCAAAAGATGAGTTATAGTAATGGGTGAGAGTCTAACTAGTTTGTTGTCTGAGGTTTTCATGCAGCCCCCAGCCTATCTAGAGTGACGGTAGCATCATTAGCATCAATTTAGCTATCTGTGATTGTGTAAATTCTTGAAGCTACAAACGTAAAATTAAGAAAAATGCCTCACAAAATACTACTAGCTCTATTCTATTTAAAGCCAGTTGTATACTTTTTAGTGCAATTGTTTGGAAATACCGACTGAAAGACAAGCTATAGTAATGGGTGAGTGGCTAACTGGCTAACTAATTCATTGTCTGGGGTTTTCAGGTAGCATCAATAGCTTCAATGTAGGTATCGTGATTGTGTAAATGCTTAAAGGAATGAAATTAATATATTAAAAATATTAAAAATGACTCACAGAATACTGCTCTCTGTTCAATTTAAAGCCAGGGTATACTTTTTTGTGCGATTGTTTGGAAAGAATGACTGAAAGACAAGTTATAGTAATGGATGAGTGGATAACTAGTTCTTTATCTGGGGTTTTCAAGCAGCCCCCGGCCTGTCTGGAGTGGAGGTAGCATAATTTGCTTAAATTTAGCTATCAGTGATTGTGTAACTACTTGGAGGAACAAACATAAAATTAAAATAATCTGTTGCAGATTCTGGCTAAATCTGTACCTAATAAAGAGTAGGACATATAGCTCTGAGACGATATTGTGACCTGCAATGTTTCAAATTGCGGTGTATAATTTCTAGCTAGTAACCAAGATCGTTACGCTAAATTCAACTACACCGAAGCAACTCGCAGGGCGCAGGCGCAAAGTTTGCATTGAATTCTGGACTGTGTGGTTTTCAAGTAAAATCCAATACACAAGCAACCGAACTATACTCTCAGCTGTTTTTGAAAAGAAATACTATATTTTAAATGTTTTATTTACTCTGGAATTGTCCTTTAAGTGGCATGTTGTTGCGTTGAGGTTGGGTCCAATGTAGCTCAGTTGCTTTCAACTAGCCAGGAATTCAATTAGCTAAGAATTAACTAAATTACTAAATGTTGCATTTATTTTATCAACACTATGCATGTTTATTCATCAAATACTCATGCATCCATACAAATCAATGTCTATTAGTTATCTGGTTGAAAAGGGAAATAATTCCCAAGTACATGAACTAGCATTTCGTTTCCCCAGAAGTCACTCTGTGAAGTTTCCAACCACTTCTACTAAAACCTGTTATATATATAACCATGAATAAAGTGAAGCCAGAATCTTTTCAATTTGACCTAAATGGAAAATCCATCAGATACATAATGGTGTCATCATGAAAAACGTAAAACCAAGGGACACAAGGTATTTTAAGTAAGTTTTTTAACAGGGTAACGACTTATTCCATTCCAAAATCTTGTTTTGTAAACCATGATTCATATATACACACAGATGGTATGCAGAATGGAAACAGGTCCTGCAATGTAAGGCTTAACAGTTTAGAAGCAATGTTTACTCTCTTTCTGAACAATACCTTCCCTGGGTAGGGTCATTTCCCTAGTACTTACAACACTGAGAGACAGCCCTGATGAGGAAAAAGGCTTACATGCTGCCTAAAGACGCCTGTGAGCAAGTCAGTGAAATCCAGGCTGCTTAGCAGTAAACACATATTCATTTAAATATGTTTCACCAAAAGCTTGATTGGAAACTTTTTTGAGTTACAGCAGCTCTAAAAAATGTACAACCCCTTCCCTCAACAAGTTATTGTGTTACAACATGAACTGGATTAATTTGGGAGTTTTTGTCACAGATTATAAAAAAATGATGTAAAAGTGAAAATACAAAACAGAAGATATTGTATTGTAGAAGTAGATGTTCAGACTCTTTACATGACACAGCTGAATGATGTGTGGTACAACCAATTGTCACGTCACTTAATTAGTAGAAGCTAGCTGGTTGGACGTAGTCATTGATCATCCAGTTGTTGATATTGTTTTCCACAAGTCAGCACCATTGAGAAATCAATCAGCCTAACTAGGCTAGTTCTATCATGTGGTAATAACATGGCTAGAGCTATACAATTACCACAGATTACAACAAGGCTGGTTTCACTCATTAGATCGAGTGTCTATTTACACCCTCTTAAACCACACTGAGTTCACTATGGATGCTTTTACAAAGGGAATTCTGTTCTGCTTTCACTAGTTGGACATTAGACAATTCATATTTTGGTTGAAACGTGAGGGTATTTTGCATGTTACTATTTAAATAAAGCACTTTCAAAATTAAATATATATATATATATATTGGAGTGCAGAACCGGCCTGAGATATAAGCGAAACCTGTTTGCCTGGCAACATTATATTGTGACCGCAACACAAACTCTGATTTGTCAGTTTAAAATAATAGCGCTCGTAATTCATTAAATAATCATTGTTAATTCAATGCATAGACGGGTAGTGGGTCCATGTTCATGTGTTGCTAAAATTAGTCTAGTTTTGGATTAAATAGACCCTAGTGAATGTATTTCAAATGTAATTGTGTTTTCACATGTGACACTGACAATAAATTCAATCATATTGTGTGGACAACATATTTGTCACTGTTGTTATTATGAAGTTTTTATAAAAAATATGTTAAGTACTTTTTTATTTTACCATTATTTTATCTGGCAAGTTGACTAACAACCAATTATTTACAGCTATGATCTAGTTAAGGTGAATTGTCTTCCTCACAGAAAGAATCACAGAGGTTTCATCGTGGTTGTCATGGATTCAAAACAGGGTCCTACCACAACCATTAATTCATTTTAGGGCCCTATATACTTAGTACCTAATTTATCCACAGTCGGACGCCACTGGCCCTACCCGCTAGGCCACCTTGCCGCCCTCAGTAGAATCCCCACACCGATTGTGGCGGGGATACATTGTTTAATGTTTTGTTCCCTTAATTCTTACGCTTACACTGCATCTACTTCCAGTGGGCCATCGTCCTCTGCGGGGCTGGTGGGGGTGGCTGACTCGCTGCGGGCGGTGTCATTATGGAGCATCTGTCGTTCCCTGGCCCTCCGTCTCCTCTCCCGCTCAATCTCCTCAGCATCCTCCACACTCCGCTGGGCCGTCACCCTGGAACAGACCCACAGTGAGACACACGCATTCCCTTGTAAACTGATAGACCAGTGGTCCTCAAACCCTTCCATGGAGGGCCTAGTGTATGCAGGTTTTTGCTTTTACCTTGTACAAGCCTGATGGAGTAGCTCACTAATTGGTTAGGATCTGCCCTCACCTGGCAGTATAGGTCCTAATTATGCTCTAATTGAAGGGAAAGACCAAAAATCAGCATACACTAGGCCCTTCATGGAAGGGTTTGAGGACCACTGTTTTAGAGACTAGGGTGCCATTTGAAAGGCAGAGTGTATCAGTTTACAGATCAACTAAATACGGTAGATGGGTTCCTACTGTGTCCCTCTTAAAAATAACTAATTGATGATGAACTCACAGGGAGCAGAAAGGCTTCCAGAAACATCTTAGTGATTCAACTAACACACAGTTCTATCTGTACCAAAGAGTTCATACACTGTACATTCTACAAGATAATGTTTAAATAAAAGCTGAAGAATCACTAAGGCAGTACTTCATGTCCAACTGAATGTGCATCTTGTTTCAACAACAACCTATTACAATAAGAACAACAACAAAAACAACAGTTAATTCATTGTGAATTACAAGTATTTGATGGACCTTTTAAATAAACAGTTTTTGTTAGGCATTTAAAAAACTAGGAAATTATTATTTCTGCTTCAAAACAACGAGAGGGATGTTATAGATATTATCAGTGTCAAAACAGAAAGAAGCCAGGGTTTAAACTCTTAAACTTGTGAATTCTTTCATTTTTTTTGTTTAATTGTTCATTGAATGTTTGGATTATTGTATCAGTGTTGTCATTCTTTTAAAAAAAAAGGACATGTTTAAGGAAATAAAAAAGAAACAAATAAACTGGGCCAATGTCGTTCCATCCAGTACAATTTTCAGGTGTACAGTTGCGCCTTTTACGTTTGTTTGGTTGCTGAGTCAGTCTTTCCTGCCAATAAGGTCATCGGCTGGGACCTAATGAATTCCAGACAAAGAACTCTCACACACACTCCAAGGGACACACGCACACACACACACACACAAACACAGTGCGGTTGTGAGCCCACTATTAACCTTGTGGAGTTCATGCTGAACAGCAATGTGTTCAACATGTTTATTTACAAAACCAGAGCTTATTTGACCTTGGATTGACCTTACCGAACACAGTGGAACCAATGGAATTGAGGCAAATGCCCAAATGTTGCCCATCAGACTCAAGGCACACAGCAAAATCACCAGTGTAAAGTAACACTCTCAGTGTTTATATAGCGCCAATGAGATATATATAAACACTGAGAGTGTTAATTTAACACTCTCAGAGTTGATTTAACACTGGTGAATTTGCTGTGCAAATGCAAACATATTTAAAAAAACAAAATTATTTGAAGTATTTCAATGTATGATGTGTGTTTGCTGCTGGTCCTACACACTTCATCCTCACAAATGTTTCCTGTCCTCCAGCCACGACATTAGCTCCTGACCCCTCTGGCGCATGTGAATAAGAGGAAAAGAGCTTTTGGGAGTGGGTGAGAAGGCCAGAAGGCGGAGGTGGGGTAGAGCTACAGGATGAGAGGTCAGATGTGGACAGGGGATGGGCTGGTCTCCTGCCGTGACCGCAAAAAAGGACATCTCCCACAAACACGTTTACACACAAACACACACACACACACACACACAACAATCTGTTATTTCCTCCTTTTCCATGTATGTGAAGCCGGCACAGCCACAGATATCCCTCCTTAACAATGGCCTATAATTCATGACAAAGGCAACGTTCATATAAAATAATCTGTCTTTGTTTTCTGTGCTGTTTCGATTTCAGAGTGGTCCATAATTCATCCTGCCCGGTGGAGCTCTATTCATTATACTCTGTTATCTTTCTGAATCAGTCAAAATGTGTTATTTGATCTACTGACAACACTCAGACTGTAATGCAAATAAATACACTCTTAGATCTAATTCTAATGACTGTTTTAAGATAAGTTCTTATTTAAGCACATCAAAGCACACCATTCTCAATACCGATGCAAATGTTAGAGATGCTAAACACTGAATGGTTTAAATGGGAGCGCAGTTGCCTCTTACACAATTAAACAAAAACATGCATGCTACCCTAATGCTTACAGGTTGTCAACAAAGAGGTGTTTAGTTTAGCTATAGGTAGGGGAGCCATAGAACGTGAGGCGCTATTTAGTTTAGGATTTTGTTGACTGCAGAGGAGCACAAAGAAAGATGCTCTAAATATCGTCTCACAGTAAATATTAATACAGTAGCTCTTTTCAACTGGTCAAATGAGCTCACAGGCTTGCACGGGTATACGTAGACCTATACTAACCCAGGATTAAACAGGCCAATAAGAATTAACCCATCATCAACCTAGGATGACTCAAACCAAAAATAAAGCATGAAAATCACCTCAGGATCACTAATGCCGTCAAGAAATAATCTAAATCCCTCTGTTCGTGCAAACCAACCAGAAATAGGTCAACTAAAGATCTGGGCTGGGATTGGTCAGCCTGATCAGGAAGTGGCAGGCACAACAACAAACAAAGGCACCTCTCAGTCTCCAAAATTTGAGCCGTCAGGAGGTACAGTAAGCTCTGACTTTACAGTCACAGTCTTGGATTTTTGGGTATGCTCTAATTAGACTGGTGAAGGGCCACTTCACCCTTTAAAAAACTAATTGAGATGAACAACAGTTCTTTGAGATTTGCATTGGCAATTCAATTTGTTTATAATGTAAAGTTTGAAATGTGTGTACCGGTACTGTAGTCACATGAGTTAGCAGGTCTTGCTTCAGAAATATAAGGACAGTTGTGGCACAATGTCTGACTGTACTGACAAGTTACTTGGTATATTTCATCATGCCTCACAACAGCCCTAAGCTGTGGTACATTGGCAATATACCACACCTCCTCTGGCCTTGCTTGCTTATTTTAACTTGATTGACCTGGAAGGAACTATAAATACATATGAGATAAGGTACAGATGAGATAAGGTGCTTAGCAAGTACAGTGATCGGAAAGCAGCTCTGGCATATGGAGCGATGAACAAGTACATTTCTTTTGCAGTTAATTTCAGTCATTGGCTGCAGAGAACTGAGAGGAATGACAGCTAAAAATTGTTTACTGTGGAAATGACCAATCAAAAGTACCTGTTGTAACACAGACTACAAATAGGAAAAGAGATATTGATTATTGAGTTAGGGGCAGTGTATATTGGTACCAGTGGGTCAGACCCGTCAAAATAGGGGTGTTATATATGGGGCATTGGTGACAAAGCAGATGATGTTTTGATAGATTACATCCAACTTCAGGAGACTGTTGAGGATACCATTGGCTGCAACCAATACATGACCAAAGGCAAGCTAGGATGGTAAGTTTTACATGAGCATGTTTTGCAGCATAAGTGAATGAGACCTTGTTATGAACAAGAAACCGGTGTTGGAATTTATGGTGGATTGGAGGTGGTTAAAGAGTAACTTTTTAAAATAAAGGAACGTGATGTTTTGGCCCTGAACTATAGTGAAACACATCCGTAAAAAAATCAAGAGCTTTGCTTCCTCCCCTGAGAGAGGGGTTCTGTGAAAAAGTACACTCCGATCGAGATGTGAAGGCTGGTACCTAATTAAATGTTATTATGCTGAAGGAAAATGATGTCAAGAGTTGATTGAAAATGTACCTAGTGAATATTAATGAGTATTTTCAGTCAAAGACACAGAAATTAAGCGTATTCTTGTAGTGCAGCCCGAACACATCTTCCAACTCAAAAATATATATTAACAGTGTTTCTTTGTGGTGAATTGAGCATGTTTGAAATGTTTAAATGGGCAGGATACGGATGAAATTGAGTGTGAGAGTTACTCTTTAATGTGGGTTCAGAAAGAGAGTGAGTGCTCTAACCAGAACTCTAGATATTGTATATAGATTAAGGCTTTAACTGGCTCAGTGATTAGGAAGCCAGACTTGTAACCGGAAGGTTGCTTGTTCGATTCAAAAGTTGGCCAAATCTTGTTGTACTCCTAAAACACTATCTTAAGTTGCTCCAGGGGATGCCCTTGTCCTTAATTCTGGATTAGAGGGTCTGCTAAATGACTAAAATGTAATTATTTTGTTTGTAGGGTTGCTGTAAAAAGCATGCATTTAGTTTAACTACAATTGGTTTGTCCCTGGTTTTATTTGTTGGATCTTGATCCAGGCATAATCCAAACCAGGCTTGTGAAATGTGTTGTTGATTTGTGTTCACGTCACACGGTCAATTAGATGAGACAAAGGTAGCCCAATTGCCTTGCATTTCCTGAACAGCCACATGTACATGAGCTAGTGTATTTGAGGTTGTGGTTGTGGTAGAAAAATAATTATCAGTGTGCCGGAGTTGGTGTAGCGGTGGTGTAGAGTTGGTGTAGCGGTGGTGTAGAGTTGGTGTAGCGGTGGTGTAG
>JACXGM010031741.1:0-12810 GCA_016801145.1 Umbra pygmaea
AGATTAGTAAATACCAGACCCAAGGAAGATAGTTTCTCTATCCTAGAAGAGGAGATTAGTAAATACCAGACCCTAGGAAGATAGTTTCTCTATCCTAGAAGAGGAGATTAGTAAATACAAGACCCAAGGAAGATAGTTTCTCTATTCTAGAAGAGGAGATTAGTAAATACCAGACCCTAGGAAGATAGTTTCTCTATTCTAGAAGAGGAGATTAGTAAATACAAGACCCAAGGAAGATAGTTTCTCTATCCTAGAAGAGGAGATTAGTAAATACAAGACCCAAGGAAGATAGTTTCTCTATTCTAGAAGAGGAGATTAGTAAATACCAGACCCAAGGAAGATAGTTTCTCTATCCTAGAAGAGGAGATTAGTAAATACCAGACCCAAGGAAGATAGTTTCTCTATTCTAGAAGAGGAGATCAGTAAATACCAGACCCAGGGAAATGTCCTGATCTATGGGGATCTTAATGCTAGGACAGGAGAGCATCCAGACACCTTAGAAACACAGGGAGACAAACACATCAATCCAAACCTCAGCATTCCTCTCCCCTCATATCCTTCCAGAAGGAACTTTGATCAAATCCAAAACAAAAATGGGTAACAACTACTGCAGCTCTGTCGAACACTGGGTCTGTACATAGCTAATGGAAGAATACAAGGGGACTTATACCTACAGCTCACCTCTTGGCAGTAGTACTGTAGATTATACCATCACTGATCTTGATCCAGTGTCTCTCAGAGCATTCACAATCAGCCCACTAACACCACTATCAGACCATAGCAAAATTACCACATACCTAAAAAATGCAGAAACTAACCATGAAGCAGAAAAGCAATGTGAATTACACAAGGCTAGTCCATTTTATAGATCACTAATAATACCGTAGTCAGGACAACTATCAAAAGTCAATTACCAATTACCAAATTCAAATCTTCCTAGACAATTTCTTGGCCCACACATATCATCTCAACTAAACTGGAATAAATATGGCTGTATTAAAAATAAATCAAATGTTTGAAAAATTGCCATCCTTATCTGATTTATAAAAATATATCTAAAAACATGTCATAAAAAAGTTAAATTATAACAAATGGTTCGATCATGACTGCACATCATATAAGGAAAAAACTCTGAAAGATATCCAATCAACAACCAGGATCTCCACAAAAACTACTGGGAATTAGGGCTGGGGGCGATAATTCGATATTTATCGTTATCGAGTTTTTTGAAAATAATATCGAGAAGAATATCCCATATCGACATATTGCCATAACAGCTGGTTTTGTTCTGAAACAAAGAAACATCTAACATATCTGTAATATTTGTTACAAATGTCAATAGTTTATGTCTCCTTCCCTAATTAGCTAAAATAAAAGAAACATGTTTGTGAAAGCGAATTCAGTAGTCGCATGTTTGTGTTCAGTTCACATTTGCACTAAGCATTGCAAACGTTTTGTGTAAGATTAGAATGTTTGTTTTAAGTACTTTCTCCAAACAGGGATGACCTAATATAATATTCTGTTAAGGTATTTGATTGTTTTATTAGAATCGGTAGAAGTATTGCAAACTGTCGACATTTGTCTATCCTCCCTGAAGGTGGCTTTCAGAGGCTTTTTATGGGGCGTAATCATGCCGTTTTCTACAGATACAGTATGCAGCGACTAGCCTAATAACTTGCATCCTTCTTTCGTTCCTGTACTTAAATGTGCACATTTCCTTGAGGATTGTAATATATTTTTTTACAAATATTAGCCTACATGAAAACAGCAATGAGGACACCGATTTCGAATTTTGCCATTTCAACTCTACTGGAGAATTGCTATGAGGAAAATGGAGTTGTGATTCTACAGTGTTTTTCAATAATATGCACGCGTGGCTCTTTGCATTTTAGGCTGTGATTCTGTGTGCAACAAATCACCTCATATTGCAGGGAAGCATTATCCCATTTAAATGCGATCACAGTAAAGAAAAATGCAACGTTAAGTATATGATTATTAATGAAACGGCAAGCTAGTCTGTACTGTTTATTAGAAGTACACTGTCTTTGGATATTAAACAGGCTACTTTGGCAGTAATGTTTTAAACCCTGTCGTGCACGCAAGTGTAAATGCAGCAGCATAGCTGTGTGCCTGCCTGCTTTCAGCGCAATTCATTATTAGGCAGAGCTAAGCGGGGGAGGCTAAGCGAAGCGACGTAGGCTAGTCCAGACTCAGACTAATATGGTATAGCCTAATGGAAATGCAGGTACTTGTGCTTAGATTAATACATAATGTTTTTGAACAGTTTACTTAATGAGCTTTGCAACTTTGTGAAATATATTTTTGGAATGTGGAAAACATCCCACTTTGTAATTTTTTATTTGGTAAAATTTATATTATTTCAAGATAAAATGGACACAACAAAAAACAAACACTTTTTTTAAATTAGTCGTTTAGATTAGTCGACCAATCGAAAAATTAGTTGAAAGATTAGTTGTTAGAAAATGTGTGATAGTGGCAGCACTAACCTAAAACAGAAATATAACAAGGTCAATCCATATTTTTTGTATGTATTGTTTTTATTTATTTATACAGCAGACAATACACTTTGATTAAATCAAGTCACAGCAGGTCCTATATATATATTTCAATATATCGTCAGACATATCTTATCGAAAAAATATCTATTTTATATCGTGATATTATTTTTTGGCCATATCGCCCAACCCTACTGGATATACAAACAAACATCAAAAAAAAAAGAAAAACATCAAAAATCAACTAAACCGAAATAGAACAATTAATTGATTTAAAGACATTTTTTTTTCTGAAAAAGATTGTGGTATAGGTGGGCTTTTAAATGAAATTATTAAATACATAGATCCTAAATTTACCGCAGCCATACTCAAACTTTTCAACAATGTTCTGAGTGTAGGCTATTTCCCAGACGTCTGGAACCAAGGACTAATTACACCCATTTTTAAGACAGGTGACTAACTTGATCCCAACAATTATCGTGTCACTTGTGTCTACAGCATCCTGGGCAAACGATTCTGTGGATCATCAGATCATATATATATATATACCCTTCACTCTCTCATTGACAAATATGTAAATCAAAACAAATAAACATGTTTTCCTGCTTAGTAGATTAATAAAAAGCCTTCGAGTCAATTTGGCATGAAGGAATTTTACTCACAATAATTGAACATTAATGAATTGACCAGCATGCTTGACAAATCATTAGTCCCAGGACAAATTCTTCATGACACAGAAATAAAATGTCTCCTGCATGCAGATGATCTGGTGCTACTGTCAACAACCAAAGAGGCCCTACAACAATATTTAAATGAAAAATAAAGCATAATTATGCCGGCTTGGCATAAAAATGCAGAACCAGGCACTCTAGTGGATTTGGTAAGTTAAAAAACCTTTATTCAACACGTTCCGGCTGGCACCTTCATCGGGGTATCAGACACATAATAGAAAGGAGCATTTAAATAGCACACACCTGTGACCAACAATCAATCAGTTAAAAAGGAAAAACACCTGTAATCACCATGACTAATATTTCTTCCTATACTAAGCAAAACCTGTGTACATACATACTCATTATATGCCATCTCCATGCAGAACTAACAATCACATCTCCATGCACTTCTCAATATATTGAGCAGCAGCTGTGTACATACAAAAACATTAGATGCAATCTCTTTCATATAGAATCAGCAATCACATCTCCATATATTTCCCAATATACCAAGCAATGCCTGTGTTCAACAACATTTAGACATTCTAAATCAGTTCTGTCAGGGCTGGGCATTGACAGTCAATCTAAAGAAGACTAAAATGATGATGGTGCAGATGTCCAGAAGACAGGTATACTTTCCTATTAGGCCCTACTCAAATAGAGAACACATGCACATGTTTGGGACTAAAAATGAGCTCCACAGGGAAGTTTAACCTGGTTGTCAATTAACTGAGAGACGGATCAAGGAGAGCTTTACGGTATATACAATCAAAAGAAGTATCAAATGAGATATAATTGATAATAATATTTTGACCAATTGCACTTTATGCCAGTGAAGTATGGGGTCCGCTTACAAAACAAAAATTTGATAAATGGGCCAAACACCCAAAAAACCTTGAAAACCTGCATGAATAAATCGGTAATAGCATTCTCAGAGTCCAGAGGAAAACTCCAACTAATGCATGCAGGGCAGATTTAGGCCAATACCCTCTTCTGATTAATATCCAAAATAGAGCCACCAAATTTTACAATAATTTAAAGACAAGTGACCCCCACGCTTACCACTACACATCTCTCCAATGCCAGGAGGTGACCACAGAGAAGAGTCCTCTTAGTCAGCTGATCAAGAGACTAACGTCACAAACCAACAACAACCCAACAAAGACAGGACTCAGGCAATCTGCCCCAACAAAATCATTACAAAACAAAAAGAAAGTTGCATTACTTATTGGAAATAAACCACAGCAAAATTTAAGTAAAGCCCAATGCTATTTGGTTTTAAACAGACAGTAAAGATTGGCAGACAATCTGACCACTGTGACTGATAGAAAATGTTGAAAACTACTGAGTATGTTCAGACTCAGTGAGCACAACCTGGCCATAGAAACATGTCAGAACAGGCAGAGCTGGCAACCCAGGGAGGAGAGGTTGTGCTCACTCTGCCAACAGAGAGAGGTTGATACAGAAGAACACATTCTTCTGCACTGCAAAATACGAGAAATCGGTTCCCAAAATTTTGAAAAATGAACCTTAATCTAGAAATAAAACCTGAATGAGAACATGCTAGACATTTTGGGAGAAAAATAATATTGTGCCATATTAGCAGCAGAAAATGTAGCTTCCTACCTTGCCCATAGAGAGAGCCAGATCAACAACGTACAAGCATAGAGCAATGATACATGTACCTGATCCTGTCTAAATATTTTACTGCAATTATACTGCAATTGTTTGTTTGTTCTTTATTATTTTGTTGACATCATTTATGTATTTATGTTTGCTTTGGCAATGTACGTATCAACACTTTCCATGCCAATAAAGCTATTTGAATTTTCGACATTAACAAATAGAAACAGAGACAGAGAGACAATACATCACAGGTGAGGTGGAGACAGAGGAAAACTTTATCCTGATATGTAATAAGTATAGAAGTATAAGACAGCAATATTTTGAGAAATTTAATACTTGAATACCAGACTTCAAAGAACTTACAGATTACAAAAAAATAAGAATTATCCTAGGAGAAGGAATTATGGCAAATCCTGCGACCAAGTATGTGTCCAGGTGTCACATCCTGAGGAACATTGAGTGAGGTAATGAATTTTTGTACTAATTTCTCGCTGCATGGCCTGTTGGATCTTGTAAACACTTATTTGTAGTTTATGTTCCATCCATGTTTGTTGTTTTTGTTGTTGTTACTCATAATTGATCAATTGAATTGATTGCACATTAAAAATGTAAACTGTGGATTTTGCTGTGAACCGCTTCGTCAACATTGTTTGACCTAAACATCCATACCAATTAAGCATATTGAATTGATATTAACAGATACAGTGCCTTGCAAAAGTATTCGGCCCACTTGAACATTTCGACCTTTTGCCACATTTCAGGCTTCAAACATAAAGATATAAAACTGTAATTTTTTGTGAAGAAGCAACAACAACTGGGACACAATCATGAAGTGAAACGAAATTTATTGGATATTTCAAACATTTTTAACAAATAAAAAACTGACAAATTGAGCAAGCAAAATTATTCAGCCCCTTTAGTTTCAGTGCAGCAAACTATCTCCAGAAGTTCAGTGAGGATCACTGAATGATCCAATGTTGACCTAAATGACTAATGATGATAAATAGATGGGCGAGTCTGTCCATAGGACAACAATCAGTCGTATACTGCACAAATCTGGCCTTTATGGAAGAGTGGCAAGAAGAAAGCCATTTCCGAAAGATATCCATAAAAAGTGTCGTTTAAAGTTTGCCACAAGCCACCTGGGAGACATAGCAAACATGTGGAAGAAGGTGCTCTGGTCAGATGAAACCAAAATCGAACCTTTTGGCAACAATGCAACACGTTATGTCTGGCGTAAAAGCAACACAGCTCATCCCCCTGAACACACCATCCCCACTGTCAAACATGGTGGTGGCAGCATCATGGTTTGGGCCTGCTTTTCTTCAGCAGGGACAGGGGAGATGGCTAAAATTGATGGGAAGATGGATGGAGCCAAATACAGGACCATTCTGGAAGAATGATGGAGTCTGCAAAAGACCTGAGACTGGGATAGAGATTTGTCTTCTAACAAGTCAATGATCCAAAAGATAAATCAAAATCTACAATGAAATGGTTCACAAATAAACATATCCAGGTGTTAGAATGGCCAAGTCAAAGTCCAGACCTGAATCCAATCGAGAATCTGTGGAAAGAACTGAAAACTGCTGTTCACAAACGCTTTCCATCCAACCTCATTGAGCTCGAGCTGTTTTGCAAGGAGGAATGGGCAAAAATTTCAGTCTCTCGATGTGCAAAACTGATAGAGACATACCCCAAGCGACTTACAGCAGTAATCGCAGCAATAGGTGGTTCTGCAAAGTATTATCTTATTTTGCACGGCCAATTTTTCAGTTTTCAATTTGTTAAAAAAGTTTTAAATATCCAATATATTTTCGTTCCACTTCATGATTGTGTCCCACTTGTTGTCGATTCTTCACAAAAAATTACAGTTTCAGATCTTTATGTTTGAAACCTGAAATGTGGCAAAAGGTCGAAAAGTTCAAGGGGGCCGAATACTTTCGCAAGGCACTGTACATAGAGCGAGAGACAGAGAGACAATAATAGATAGAAACAGAGAAAGAGCCCCCTAAGAAAACTAGTCCTGGGGCTCTGTTAACAAACCCCAACAGACCCCACTGAGCCCCAAGAGAGATTCAGACCCAACCAAAACATTATAATACAAAAAGAAAAAAACTTCACACATTGGAAGGAATCTATCAGAAAACAAAGCAAATAGAATGCTAACTTGCCTTAAACAGAGTGCACACATTGGCAGAATAACTGACTAATGTATTACGGCCAACATTAAGTAAAGACATGAATATGTACAGTCTCAGTGAGCATGGCCTGGCTATTGAGAAAGGTCGATACAGGCGGACTTGGTTACCGAGGGAAGACGGGCTATGTGCACACTGCTCACAAAATGAGGTGGAAACTGAGCTGCACTTTCGAACCTCCTGCCAACTATATGACCACATTAGAGCCATACATTTTCCTCAGATCCTACAAACACACACGCAACTTGACACAAAATCGAACATAGAGAAGCTCCCATACTTATTAGGTGAAAAAAATTTTGCAATAACAGCATGATGCCATGAGTAAAGGACAACCAGGGTAGCACAAACAACATTAGGAACTTCACATACACATGTCTTCATCTATACCAGTCTCACATCATTTAGAGATAACTATTTGAATTGTGACACTGAATGTGCCTTAAACTTTTACAATTGTGTGCAATACTCTCTATCTGAAAGGTTTAAATTGTATTACTATTATTGTTCTCTTTCTATGCTTATTTTCCACTTGCTTTGGCAATGTAAACAAATGTTTCCCATGCCAATAAAGCCCTAAAAATCAAATTGACAGAGCGAGACAGTAGCAACCAGAAACACAAAGAGACATTAACAAATAGTAACAGAGAGATACAGAGAGGGACAGTAACAAATAGAAACAGAGAGAGACATTAACAAATAGAAACAGAGAGATAAATTAACAAATATAAATGGAGAGAAACATTAACAAATAGAAATGGAGAGAGACAGAGAGAGACATTAACAAATAGAAACAGAGCGAGACATTAACAAATATAAACAGAGAGAGACAGTAACTAACAGAAACAGAGAGAGAGACAGTAACAAATAGAAACAGGGAGATACAGAGAGACATTAACAAATAGAAACAGAGAGAGACAGTAACAAATAGAAACAAAGAAAGACAGTAACAAATAGAAACAGAGAGAGACATTAACAAATAGAAACAGAGAGAGACATTAACAAATAGAAACAGAGAGAGACATTAACAAATAGAAACAGAGAGAGACATTAACAAATAGAAACAGAGAGAGACATTAACAAATAGAAACAGAGCGAGATATTATCAAATATAAACAGAGAGAGACAGAGAGAGACAGTAACAAATAGAAACAGGGAGAGACAGAGAGACATTAACAAATAGAAACAGCGCGAAACATTAACAAATAGAAACAGAGAGAGACAGAGAGAGACATTAACAAATAGAAACCGAGAGAGACAGAGAGAGACATTAACAAATAGAAACAGAGAGAGACAGAGAGAGACATTAACAAATAGAAACAGAGAGAAACTAAAAGAGAGAGGCAGGTAGAGAAAAAGAGACTGAAGCTAGACCGGAGCGAGAGACAGAGATGTAGTGTGTTTTTGTCTGCTGCTCCATTACCTGATTAATATCAGACTATCCAGAACGAACAATGGTTGGCAGAACATACATCAAATGTAAAGGAATATGCAATATCTGTCAGATGGCAAACTAGACGTGCCTTGAAGCTGCCATGTGAACATCAAATAATATTGCAGTCTCATTGAAAATCGCACAAAGAAATGCATTTGTCCACATCTCCGGCACCATTAATACAAAGCTAGTACCATGCATAACTTTGTCTGAATCTCTAGTCAGATTACTACAAAGCTAGCACCACATATAATTGTGTGTGTGTGTGTATATGTGTGTGTGTGTGTGTGCGTGCGTGTTGCTTACATTGATTAAACCAACCAGCTAATGTTCCTCCCTACAGGTCTTTCCCTGTGTTAGTGAGTCAGTCTCCCTACCCTTTATTTTGTAGTCTCTTGTCCTTTATGATTCCAGCGGGTCCTCCACAGGTAAAGATCAACCCTGACCTTTCCGCTTGGCTGCCGTCAGGCACCTTACCAATACATAATTATGAAATTAAACGGATTAGCGCCTGGCGGTGAGCGCCGGCATGCTAAGTGAGAAATAGTTATTGCGGAACCCGATGATAATGAACTCAATGACTTGTGAGTAATGTTCCCATCAGGAGAGGCACTCCCGTTTCCCTCCTCGTCCAGATGAGGGACTCCCAAACAATACCCTCCATTTAATTTGGCGCACTAGGCCTCATAGGGCTTAGTAGCAAGAAGGAAGTAGTGTGTAGTTTAGGACGTGCTCTTTACAGGTCTGAGAAATTAAGAAGTGGACCTGTGTCATGCAGTGATGTGGTGGAGAGGTGTGTGTGTTTGTGTGGGACTACACGCTGGCTAAGCTAAACAAGAGCAGACAAGATGTTACCTCAGGCTTTTTTTGGGCTGTCATTTTAGCAGCCATTATTGTCACAAGTGACGCAGTAGTGAGTGTGTACATAGTTCAGGCCTTTTTTCTGTCGTGCTGGTCCCACTGTGGGAGCTGACCGACAACGCTGGCGCAGCGAGCGTCACGCTCAACCAACTGTGCCACGTGGGAACCAGGTTTGAAATGGTTTAGTAGCACAATGTTACAATGAACATACCCTGTACCGTGGATGAACAGAGAATACAGAATTGATACCAGGACTGCGGTGGTGGTGAGCAGACCCATGCACACATTCACACACACACAATATCTGATGAGTGTGCTAGCGCCCAGCTCAAAGGATTGTGACAACGCTGATAATGATGCCGAAGTCGCATGAATTTCTTTGTTCCTTTGGCCCAAAGCATCTCTCATGTGTGTGTCTCTCTCTCTCTCTCTCCCTTCGGGCTTGAAAGATGAGCCACAAAGTTGGGGACTTAATTGCTTCCGAAGCCACAATAAGGATTGCTCCTAAATGGTCCCCTATTCACACCCATAGGGCTACTGTCAAATGCAGTTCACTAGGAAGAGAATAAGGGGACCATTTGGGATTCGGCCTGAAAGCCAGGAGAATAAAGGAGAGTGTATTATATCCATTGACAATGTAAAGTTGTCGCCGGCGAAAGGAAGCGTCACTATACACTGAGAAGAAGGCTAGAAGAATGGGGGGAAAGAAAAATATCACAAGTTGAAATTCTTCTTGAAGTAGCTACCAGCCAACTCTTTCTAGCTAACGCAGTTGTGAATGCTTCAAGTAACCCATACAAGTCTCACAGTGAACCTCTGGATGAAAGCATGAGTGCAGACTAGGCGCCCCATGCCGCCTGGCGACAGAGGTTCAAATCTTATGTTAGCCCTTCATGTTGGCTTCTCGGCTTATGCCTTTCATTCATTATACATTTGATAAAGTCTGAACATCTGGGACGGGAGACAGTTACTGCCGAGCATTCATATAAAAATGAGATCTTTACTTGATATGAAAAATAATATTGGATATCCAAAAACCGATAAAAACAACAATTAATAGAGCTCCTGGGTGCTCTATCCAATCGCCATCACCAAAGAAGCAAACAAACTCGAACGTGTCCCTCTCTCAGCATGTGTGATGTGACTGAAGGGACAAGAGGAGCGATGCGTGTTTTGTATTGCTTACAGTGTCCTAAAAATGGGGAGGGATGTCTGTGTTAGCGGGGCACAAATAAACAGGTGGACCCTACAGAAAGAAGACAGATGGCGATGGATATGAAAGAGTGGCAGAGTGAGTCATGGCGAGCTCAGGACGTTTAGTTATTGAAAAGTGTTCTCCAGGCAGATTTGCCTTGGAGACAGAAGTCATTTGATTGGTTGATTCTAAACTGAGGGCGGTCCTCACATTAAGTTTAATTTTGATTTATAATTACGATTTATATATCTATATAGCACATGATTACATTTTAACACTCCGGTGTAGTTAAGGTTAGGGTTAAGGTTAGGTGTATGGTTAGATATGATTAAAAACTGAGAAAACTATGCTCATGTGCACATTTCTGATGTCATGCGAGGTCCGTCCTCAGTTTTGAATCAATCAAATCACTTTTGCAGACATGTTGCTCACTAATTTAACTAATCTTCCCCCAACTCTGGCAGACTTTCGCGATGAAGCGCTAGACACTTTTTGGCATCGACTTTGATGTCTGAGCACTTTGTTTTCGCCCATGGTCCGACTCTCAGGCTGCACTCACAGTGTTTGCAAACTTTTGCCACTCCAACCCTTTTTTGGCATTAGTAATGGCCACAATGTGCCCTCCAAACAACATTTTCCTCCTCTTTTACACCTCGCCAATAATAATTTCTACTTCACATTGAGTAAAGTTTATTTTTCTGGTTTTCCTCTCTCTGTTTGGCCATGATTTCTCAATCAATGAATATTAATTTTGAGGCGTTTCACTGACTATTTATGGGCAATTATGGGCATGACTTGCAGCCGCAAAAGCTGTGCCACATTTAGAGTTGATTGTGATTTATAAAGGGAAAACGGCGTAGGATGTGTGTGCGCACAGTTTTATAAATCTGAATATTTCTTTGCGTACGCAGGTCCAATATTTCGTCCGTACGCCACTTCTGAAGCAAATCCACCACAAAGTTTTATAAATGAGGCCACAGATCACAATTCAATCAAGCACCTTTGGGATGTGGTGGAATGGGATATTCACACCATGGATGTGTAGCTGAAAAATCTGCAGCAACTGCATGATGAAATAATAAAAAAAAATGTTATGGATGTTGCTAAAAAGTAGTCACAGATTCCTGTTTGTGTGTTGTAAATTAACATATCTCATACACAAGTTAGTAGTCTAGGACTTGCTAAAAACAACAAGAATTAGCTAATGTGGTAGTAACACATCATTAGTCTGAAACCCTGCAATAATACTGAACTTCACACTTGATATGGAATTAATTTATGTCATATGCCTAGGGCTGGGTATCGTTCAAAATCTTTTGATCCGGTGCCAATTTCGATACCTCAGTTTCGATACCGGTTCCTTAACGATACTTTTTTCGATACCATATTTCTTAAAATACATTTTAACGTCAACAAAGTACCGTAAACCCAAAACATTTATTTTCCACTTAATTGTTTATCAGTAAAGCACAAAACATAACAATATAATGGCTTCAATTATTTTTACTGACCATAAAAATGTTATCCAGGCTAAGAGGCTATATTGGTAAACTACCTTTAAAAAATAACTCCCTTTATATCGATAGCAGGGCCCTATGCAATACGTTTTATTTTTGATCAATTCCGTTTTATTTTTTTTCCAAAATTCTGTGATTTCCGTTATTTTTTCCCTGAATTGGACAAAAGTTGCATTCAGAAGCCTGCACCAAACCTAAAATATAGAGAATAGTGCGGTACAGTTTGCACAATCATTGCCAGGTATGCTACATTTCGTTTCCATATGATCAAAGTAATTACAGGCAGTAAAGACAGGCAGAAGGCTATTTCACGAAATATGCATAGGTATTAGTCATGTTAATAACACATTATTTCTTCTTACAGAAGAATCTACCCAAAATCTAAAAACTAAAAGAGTAGACAAAGATTTCGTAAGATATGGAAGAAAAGTGGAACAACGACGAACAAATTCATTTATAAAAACGTTATTTTACAAAGTTGTATCAAGAGCAATCGTGTGGACAACGCCATAACATTCAGCAGCAGTCCCGCTAGTTCGACATTGCTATCCCGGCAATTTCCACCAACTGCGGAACGGCTGCGGATCCGCTCCGGAACGGCGGCGGAGTCAATAGGTTTCCATTAAAGTCAATGTTTGTATTTTCACTGACTGCGGAACGGCTGCGTTCCGACTCCGTCCCAGCTCCGGCGATCCGCAGCCCTGCGGAGCAGATACGCAGAGCTTCTATTTCTGCCGGATGCCGGAGAG
>JACXGM010031742.1:0-12862 GCA_016801145.1 Umbra pygmaea
CTGCTCGGCCGCCGCTGACGTCCGGACCCCCTGCTCGGCCGCCGCTGGCCTCCGGACCCCCTGCTCGGCCGCCGGCCTCCGGACCCCCTGCTCGGCCGCCGTTGACCTCCGGACCCCCTGCTCAGCCGCCGCTGATGTCCGGACCCCCGTCCGGACCCCCGTCGCTGACGACGCCGTCCTCCGGACCCCCGTCGCTGACGACGCCGTGTCTTCCAGACACCCTGCCTGTGACAGGTCTTCCAGACACCCTGCCTGTGACAGGGCTTCCAGACACCCTGCCTGTGACAGGGCTTCCAGACACCCTGCCTGTGACAGGGCTTCCAGACACCCTGCCTGTGACATGGCTTCCAGACACCCTGCCTGTGACAGGGCTTCTAGACACCCTGCCTGTGACAGGTCTTCCAGACACCCTGCCTGTGACGGGTCTTCCAGACACCCTGCCTGTGACAGGTCTTCCAGACACCCTGCCTGTGACAGGTCTTCCAGACACCCTGCCTGTGACAGGTCTTCCAGACACCCTGCCTGTGACAGGTCTTCCAGACATAGAAATAAAATGTGCTATTTGAGTATTACAACCTTCGCGCCTGTCTCTATCCATTCACCGGAGGAACGTGACACTCGTCAGGTAAACTAGTATTCACATGATATAAAACAATTAAACATTGAGACCATTTAACAAAGCACACTGGGTAATAACCAGGGCAAAGAACAGACATTTTGGGGAGCAGGGGCTCAAGTAAAAAAGGACACCCTACACGTGCATGCATATATCTCTATTTTCTCTGGGCAAAGGCTAATTTAAAATGGACAGTGGCAAAGTGGAAAACGGTTCTGTGGTCAGAGAAATCAAAATTTGAAGTGTGTTTTGGGAAACTGGGACGCCATGTCATCCGGACTAAAGAGGACAAGGACAACCCAAGTTGTTATCAGCGCTCAGTTCAGAAGCCTGCATCTCTCATGGTATGGGGTTGCATGAGTGTGTGTGGCATGTGCAGCTTACACATCTGGACAGGCACCTTCAATGCTGAAAGATGTATCCAAGTTCCAGAAAAGCATATGCTCCGATCAAGACATCGTCGCTTTCAGGGAAGACCTTGCATTTTCCAACATGACAATGCCAGACCACATACTGCATCAATTACAACATCATGGCTGAGTAGAAGAAGGATTCGGGTACTGAAATGGCCAGCCTGCAGTCCAGATCTTTCACCCATAAAAAACATTTGTCGCATCATAAAGAGGAAGTTGCGACAGAGAAGACCTACGTCAGTTGAGCAACTAGAAGCCTGTATTAGACAAGAATGGGACAACATTCTTGTATCTAAACTTGAGCAACTTGTCTCCTCAGTCCCCAGACGTTTGCAGACTGTTATAAAAAGAAGAGGGGATGCCACACAGTGGTAAACATGGCCTCGTCCCAACTTTTTTGAGATGTGTTGATGCCATGATATTTGAAGTCAACTTATTTTGCCCTTGAAATTATAAATTTTCTCAGTTTCAACATTTGATATGTCATCTATGTTGTATTCTGAATAAAATATTGAAATTTGAAACTTCATTGCATTTTGTTTTTATTCACAATTTGTAGTGTCCCAACTTTTTTGGAATCAGGTTTGTATATTCATATTAATAGTATTAAAGTATGTTATTATTAAGATATGATCAGTGCCTGCAGTCCTCGTCTTCCAATACCAGATGGTTTTTTGACATTGTGTCTCTAATTAATTGAACAACTATGCCAAGCTATTTTGCCCAAAACTATACTGAACAAAACTAGGAAAGCAATTTCAAAGTAGTTACTGTGTTACAGTTCATATAAAGACATCAGTCAATTGACTTGTGGCAAATTCCAAGCATATTGCAAAAATGTCACTGATGTTACAGATCAGTTTGTAAAGATCCATCAAATTGATGTATTGAATAACAACAGAAACTCTATATTTATAGTATAGGTCCACTGTTTCAGGGTGCATATGTGTATTCCCTTAAATTCATTGATCTTAATTTATTTATTCAATTGATGTCCTTACTTGAACACTTACAAAGGAAGTCATTGTAATTGTTGCATTTGGTGTCTATATGTTAGTTTAGTATTTTGCTGTTTTCATGAATACAAAAGTTGGGTGACCCTTCCACCAGACTAAAAATTCTTAAGTGACCCTATCCTCAACAATGAATAAAAAGACATGACCCTCCCCTATTTTCCTCCGATGGTCCTTTCTATAAATACCGAACGGTCCCTTACTGTGTATCTCAAGTTATTGCCCCATAGCAGACGTTCTTGTGAAAATATACTAACTATTGTGTCATAGCCATGCAACTTACTGTCGCACAGTAGAGAAATTACCGTAGTCCAGGAGATGCTCGCAGGCAATCGGAGGACGTGAAGGCATACAGTCAAAATGACAAAATAATTTATCAGAATACTTACCAAAAGTTACTCCTACGCTCATAGACAACTACTACTCACGCTCTCCTTTCTCTGCAAGAGGCAAAATTCGGAATGATTCAGATTTCTCTTGGCACGGCTAAGATAAAAATTAAACATTTCAGAGACGTTGCTCATGTCACATCTACGTCATCACGCTCAGCTTGAGGGTGCGCAGTACACTTGGCTATCACCAAAACAGTGCTTCTAATTGGCTTCACTGAGTCTTCGTTGAAATGTATGGAGTCACTTTGTTCAACTTTTATACTGTCATTGTTTTTTTCAGAGTATTTCTTGGTCCCAATATTTCAAATTAGTAGTCAGTAATCAGTTTCTCTGGAGTTTCATGTATGTTGTGGCATTTTGTTCCTGTGGGTTGTTAGGTACTATGTTAACCGTGTGGTTAACATGTATTCCCTTACAGTGTAGTGGTTGCCCATGTGTTTTCCTGCATTTGGTTTTCTGTATGGCCGTCACCACAGACTTTTCTACAAATGGTGTAAGTATTGTATATAGTTTACTTGTTCGTACATGGATGATTTTTAAGTGATGCATAAGTAATTTCAGGATTTATGTTTGAAATACTGCATGGTTTCTTGGTGGGTGACATGAACCTTGATTCTCCCTTCTGAATTCTGTTTTATCTATGGTATCTACCACGAGACACATCTGGTGATCTTCTATTCATCATAAACACTGGCTAACCAATGGCAATCTATCGGTTCTCATCACTACTGAGCCAACTGGTGGACTGTCTCCGGAGATTCATATGCTACACTCCTTCTGCATTGGCGCTGCCTCTACTGCATCTAGATCAGTGTATAAGTCTGAGGTGTTGTTATCTGGTGCCCATGTACTTTAAGTCAGACTGGATATCAAAGCTTCTTGGATGCCCATAGTCAATGTGTATACATGGTAGAAGCTGGGTATTGATCAGTTGAGTTAAAACCTTTTTTCTCTTTTGTTGTTTATTATGGTTATCAAATCTTGTAGTTTTCAGGTGGATGGGGGGTTGTGTTCATACTATTGAACGCAGTATTGAGGTTGAGGTGATGGTTTTGCAATATTCGTATTATTGAAAATGTACGTGGGGCAGGTGTTGGTATACTGTTAAATTACAGATGGAGACAAGGTATCAAGAGGTGTGGATTTAATATTGTTGGACGATGTACTGTGGCAGGTTTGTTCGGAGGTCTTCAATTCATTGATTCATTTGCAATAAATGTCAGTCATTTTGCCTTGCCGTCGCTGTTACACGAGCATGGCTATTTGTTTAAGGGTGCTGTTGGCACTAAGGTTCAGGACCATATGCCACAATAAATAAGTTGGTTGTGTATAACAAGGTGGTTACTATGTTGCTGTCTTAAATGTGTAGTCCTAGGAGTTTGAAGCTGTTGACTTCTTCCACCTCTGCTCCATTGACAGTCAGAGAGAGGTGGGCTGCGTGTGAGTTCCTTAAATCAGACATTTGCTAGTTTTTCTTAAAGACAATGACAGGTAGATTGTTGACATTGCATCAGGCTCCAGGTCTCTAAGTTGTGTAAGCCGATGAGTCGTTGATCGGAGATGAGTGCTACCATTCTGGTGTCATCAGCAAACTTGATGATGTGATTGCCTGGCAATGCAGTCGTGGGTCAGCAGTGTAAACAATAGAGGGCTGAGGACACATCACTGAGGGACACCGGTGTTCAGGTTGAGAGTGGTTGTGGTCCTTTCACGGATCCTGAGCGCCTGACTTCTATTGGTCAGGAAGTCTAGGATCGAGTAGTACAATGACATGTTTAGTCAGTGAGGAGGGTTTGTCAATTAGCATACGGGGTATAACACTTTTGAATAATAATAATAATGCATTCAACCTATATAGCGCTTTTCTTCCAAGGAACTCAAAGCGCTTTACACAGTGAGGGGGAAAGCCCACCTCATCCACCACCAATGTGTAGCATCCACCTGGGTGATGCACGGCAGCCATTTTGCGCCAGAACGCTCACCACACATCAGCTATCAGGTGGACAGGTGAGTAGTTATATATGCCAATTAGGAAGGAGGGGGATTATTAGGTGGCCATGATAGAAGTGAGAGGCCTGGTTGGGATTTTGGCCATGACACCGGGGTTAACACCCCTACTCTTACGATAAGTGCAATGGGATTTTTAATGACCACAGAGAGTCAGGACACCCGTTTAATGTCCCATCTGAAGAAAACGGCACCCTACACAGGGCAGATGTCCCCATCACTACCCTGGGGCATTGGGAATGATCTTTAGACCAGAGGGAAGAGTGCCCCCTACTTGCCCTCCAACACCACTTCCAGCAGCACTGGTCTCCCATCCATGGACAAACCATGCCCAACCCTGCTTAGCTTAAGAAGCAAACCAGCAGTGCAATACAGGGCTCTATGCTGCTGAACTGAAGCTGAACAGCATTCTAACATAAGTGAGTGGCAGCTGATATGGTAACCCTGGTGGAACATTTCATGATTTTGGGCGTTTGTACAATTGGCGGTAGTCCTTGAGGCAAGATGCTGGTGAATTCTTAGGCACCAGAATGATGGTGGCAGGTTGGAAGGAGGTTTCCACAGCAAGACGTTGATGTCTGTGAAGACATTGATCATCTGATCTGGACACACCTTTAGTGCACGGGCAGGGATGCTGTGTTAACATGAACTGAGATGAGAAATGGATTCATTAAAAATAATGTGTTTTTCTATATTTATAACAGTGCATTGCATTGTTCATTTGGTTCATTTATGTATATGTACTGTCACTGTGTTTGACACCTCTCTCTGGTTTGGCCATTTCTAGAATAGGTTGGGTTAGGCTGGAATCTTGTAGATCTGTCAATTAATGATTACGTTCAGTTGTGTTCTATTAGCCAGTTGGTTTGCGCTTGATAAAGGCTGGCCAATCTAGAGAGAGGTGTCGGTTATTGATGATTTACGTGATGTTCTGTATCGTGAGTAAAGACTGTCTGGGAGCTACTATTTTAAATGTAACTTGTGAAAAGTGTGGATGTTTGGATGTTTATGCATACACTTTTTTACAGAGGTGGACATTTACATGAATAAAAGTACTTTTCTGAGTAACTCAGATTTCACAAGTTTTGGGAATACCCTACATAAGACCAAATTGATCATGTAAAGGGAGTTCATAGCTTAACAGTAACCGATAAAACAATTAGAAAGAGTGAAAGAAATATCAATCATGGTCACCGGTAAGATGTGAACTCCTTTTACCTGATCAAAGTGAGGGTTCAAAGTAATATAACCCTAGGACCTCGAGCCAAACAACCCCCCATAAGCTTTTTTCCCTTGTTATAGCATTGGTCGAGTTAGCGCTATCAGCCGAATGGCTTAGTGCAGGCGCTAATGGAACCAAGGGTGTATCTCGTAAATAACCCCACTAATAATGCCCGGAATGGTACCAAACTTCTACAGTAGTAGAAATAGATTCTGTACTTATAAAAGGAGGCATTTAAAAGTTTGTAAGCACACCAGAAATAACACTTGCCTGATGGCTACTGTGATCCCGCGAGATCACGCACAGAGCACAACATGTATTGCCTAGCAGCCCCAACTGTTCTAGGTTGTGAAAAGAGTGTGGTATGTGCTTGAGTTTATGGGTCCTATTTTACTGATCTGAAACGCAAGTATCAAACGCGAAATGCAAGTTACATTGTGGGAGGGTCCTGGGCGCTGTTGCTATTTTACCGGCGGGATAAATGATTCTTGCGCCCAACGCATATCTAATATGGGTAGGTCTAAAGTAGCTTCATTAGTCATAGGTGTGGTTTGGGCGTAACGTGCAATAAACCAATCAGATCGCCATCTCACATTCCCTTTAAGAGCAGGCGTGCTTGTTCCGTGGCAGATTGCTATTATAAAGGCGATTTTCTATTGTGTATATTATAAATATATTATAAAATGTAAATAAAGAAATGTCACAAGACATACCCTACTTTCCGATGTTTTGGACTCACTCTCACTGAATCACGAGGTTATGAATGCATGGTAATATTTTTGGAATGTAGTCTAACATTAGACCGAGATTACTCTTCTGTCAAATAAGCTTTCCACTCCCGTTCTGCATTTCTGGGCATTTAAGTGGCTGGCACGCATTTCAACATCACGTCTCCTGAAGTCCTCTAATATTAATATTAATGTTTATTAATGTCATGCTTATTAATGTCATCAACACATCCATGATTCATGAAAATGTTGCGTAAAATACAACAAGCCACAAAGAATGCTGCGACTTGAGTAGTGTACCTGTTATATCCAAACACCTGACGCGCATTTTCAGTGTGCCAAATGTTCATTCAATTAGGCTACACTGCGTGTTTGTGTGTGTTTTTGATTAAACTGCATTTTACGCACTGCTGACATTATAAATGGTGTCATAATTAATTAACCATGTCTTTAACGGAGAGCTGTTGTCCCCTTCACAGCCACCCATCCAAGGTGGGGATTCCTCATGGCAAAGTTGCCATAAATGAGTCGTGACTTGAGCCTGAGTAATTCTGAGTAAAGACATGGGTGATTTTACTATTAGCATCGCAAATTACGTGTGTATACTTGTTGATTAAATGGGTTTCTTTGAGGTTGATGTATATCAGTGCAAATAATTCATTATGAATAATTTGAGTAAATGTGTACACTAGATATATACCTATTATTCACATTTTCGGACACCACAATGACTTCCTCGTGTGTTAATATTTTTCCTTCTAATTATGTATTGCAATAATAAAGAACTGCTGCATTTGTGTAGATGAGAGGAGCAAAGTGTATGCGCGTTGTACACACGCTACATTATGGTTAACCATGCGCCCTTAAAATAGCATATGAATAGCACGCCACTGACTTTAAACCAGGTTTTTCCTGGTCAGTGGCGGAATAGTTTTCGGGGACTGCAAGATAGCACCAGGGAACGTTTGTGCCGGAACACGCCTCTTCTTTTCGCTGAACCGCCCAACGAACGCAAGTTCATTCCCTAATTTACCGACGCGCGTCTGTGGAGGGAAAAGTCCCATATGCGTCGGTTGTAAGATAGGAATGATACATGCGTTTGTGTAAAAAGTCAGTTGCGCTGGGTGTAAGATAGGGCCCTATGTGTATGTTCTACATATATACATTTATTTGTTTTTAGTGTTTATGCCACTGTGAGAGCATAATAAGCTATATAAGTATACTCGTTGTCAGTGTTGGTTAAAGTTACTTTTCCAGGTACTTTTAGAGTTCACTAGTTTTGGGAAGTCCCTAATTAAGACAAAATGATCAAGTTAATGGAGATCATATCTTAACAGTGACCTATAAAACAAATAGAAAGAGTAAAGAAAATATAAATCATGGTCAACAGTAAGATATGAACTCTGTTTACCTGATCATTTTGTATTAATTAGCGATTTCCCAAAACTTGTGAACTCAACAAGTAACTGAAAAGTAACTAGAAAAGTTACTTTAACCAACACTGCTCTTTGTGCACTCGCTTTTACTGTTTGCCTGCAACTGCATTACATGTATGTTTTCCTGGATTGTCCATTAAACAAGCAACAACCATCGACTCCCTGCTTCTCCATCTCTAAACCACAGATGCCACCTGAGACATCAGCATTTTTTGTGGGGGGGGGGCAGTTGTGTGTCAAGTATTCACACCCCATGAGTACATCTTCTTAAGGTTCACCCTCTGCTCTCCTAACATCAGCCAATGGGACATATAGCACCTGTTTTTCTGTCTGGATTTTTGGTTGTTGATTCAAATCATGTGCAGAAATGTCCATTACCCTTTTGACCTTGTCTCATTGGCAACTTGCCAGCAGGTGCGACATCTTTGAAGATAAAACACATGCTTCCTCCAAGCAATGTTCCACCAAGACACTTGATTTTTATCACACTGTTCTTTCAACATGGAAGCCTTTAGTTGATACATATGTGGGAGTCACATTTATGAACTACACAAACATGATTCAATTCACAGGAGCTCTACCTACACAGAAGGAGTTGCTAGAGAGAAACTTGACAAGGTACCATAGATACCAAGGTACCATAGATGACTACCTACATGTCCACACCAGTCAGCACTGTGCTGTCCAGTAACAGTCCCCCGGTCATCATCAGAAGTTCAAGTTCAAGTTAATTTTATTTCTATAGCACGTTTACACTAGACTGACCAAAGTGTTATATCTAAAAAATGCTATGTTATATCTAAAAAATGCTAACCCTGGCATGATGCAGTTGTCCTGCAAGACCTCACAATCTCCTGTGGGCAGAGTTTATATTACAAATACTCTGCCAGAAGTCGCTAAAATGTGTGAATTATTTATAGGCACTTTTCCTCTTTGCTTTTCTCTGTGATTATTTGGTTGAATCACAATTTGGCAAAGAAAGTGCTTAAACAAAGACAGACCACATTTTGCAAGAGTTACCTCTGTGTTTCAGATATTAGTGCCATCCAAATACAATGTATCTTTAGGCAGGGCATTCTTAAAGTTTATGTGGTCACAACCCCCATTGGGTCAAACTCACCGTGCTAGTGCCCACTTTACTGTTGCTGGTGATTACATTTTCTGCCCGGTGACTCCAGCTGTACAGAGTGCCTCACGTTGTTCCTTCCGAAGTCTGCCAAACTTTGTTGATGCTACACAGAGACTGTAGTCACAACCCACCCATTTCCATCTCATTTTATGGACACTGATTGAACACTGAAAAAAACGACGTGGCCTGGACTGGATATCCCCTTTAGTCCGGCCCCTCACTAGGTTTGTTCTTAGGTTCCACCTACTAGGGAGTAGATGTTCAATAGCCACTGTGCATCAACTTGTTGCTTGCTCTTTGACAACTGCTGTTGTAAATACAGATTTTATAAAAGGAATTGGATTGATTGACAAGTGGGTGCAGTATATGGCCAATAGACCACAGCTAAGAGATGTTTTTTGTATGATAGAAACATTGTGGATTGCCTGGACACAACACTTAGATGTGGTATATTGGCAATATATTACAAAACCCTGAGATGCCTTCCTGCTCATATGAACAAATTGCCAACAACAATAGAGCAGTAAGAAGTTTCATACCCTTGGAATACATTGTCGTATGTTTTGATGCATGTTGCACATTTTCGGTGAATCCAATCAATCTAATTTTACTACCAAAATATTACTGTGTCCTTTAGTTGTTTGAAATATCAAAATGGAATTGCTGATCCAAAAACCCAGTGATTTATAAATAAAATTCATGGAAATTGTCAGGGGTGCCTAAACGTTTGCATACAACTGTATATAGCCTAGGTGTTTGACTGCAAAGCACACACACACACAATCTCTCTTTTCTTCTGCTATTTTATTTGAAACATTTATACCATGACTGATTATAAATAATTATTTTACTCTTGTGATCAAAACATTGCTCTGACACAATTCTGAGGCTGTTCTATAAATAGATTTGACTAAATATAGCAACTTCTGATCAACCCATATACATTTTAAGCTCAAAATCTGAGCTTACGTCAGGGTTAGGGCACGCCCATTCCAAGTTTGGATAAGATTGCCGATAATTTAGTTGGTTGAACAGATACAGATACAGACAATGGTGTACTGTACTAAAAAAGGTCATTTCTTTTACGTTTTATAAACACATTTGCTTTCCTGTTCACATTTGTCTCCGCTGTTCCATGCATTCTGTAACACGTTGTAGTTTGATATAGAACAGCACAGGACAAAACAAAAATTAAAAAATATATTTAAAAAGTATACAAAATTACCATTACATGACCATTGGCACCATGTTGAAATCAAATATGTATGAAAATAACTACACTCACAGGACACTTCATTAGGTAATGCTCGTTGACGCAAAATCTAATCAGCCAATCATGTGGCAGCACGTCAATACATTTTGGCATGTAGACAAGGTCAAGACAATCTGCTGAAGTTCAAACCAATCATCACAATGGAGAAGAAAGTTAATTTAAGTGACTTTGAATATGGCATGATTGTTGGTGCCAGATGAGCTGGTTTGAGTATTTTAGAAAAAGCTGATCTACTGGGATTTTTCCACCCACCCATCTCTATTGTTTACAAAGAATGGTCCGAATAAGAGAAAATATCCAGTGAGCGACAGGTCTCTGGTTGAAAATGCCTTGTTGATTGCAGAGGTCAGAGGAGAATGGCCAGACGGGTTCGAGCTGAAAGAACGACAGTTTTGCTAAAGCGGTAATCAGTGGCGGTTTCTCTAGGAGGCCAAATGAAGCCTGGCTTCCTCATAAATATATAAAACATAATTTAAAATATAAAATAAATTACCCGCATGAATTATAAATTAACGGTTGTATTTTTTACTGATTTTGCAATTTCCCATATTAAAACATTCCATTATAATTTTCTTCTATAGCTGGTAGACTGAAACAGTGCCCCTCTGCCACTGTGTGGGTGGTGAAGTCCTGTCTGGAGAAGGGTATTCCTGCACAACCGGAGGCTGCAGTTTTAGGACCCCAGTTCTAGGACCGCAGTTTCAGGACCCTAGTTTTCTGTGTCTAGATTGCAGCGTAATACAGACAGGTGATTTTTACTTTATATTATTACATTCATAAACCTTACCCTAACCTTAACCACTCTGAAACCTTGCTGTTAAGCCCATCTAAAATATATATGTGACAGACTTTTCAATGCTCCACTGTAAAGCGTGGTTTGTCCACTGGGGGTTGCCGTAGGTGTGAGACTTACCTAAGGGTTATGATGTGAACGGGGCTAGTTGAGTTCAGTGAAGTGAATACATGTGGTGATTCCAGATTATGTCTGTGTTTCATTTCCATATAATCATACTAACTACGAACCCAAAAATTACTTGGTTATTTACATGCTACTGAGTGAAGAGTGAAGCTCAACTGAATATCTGGATATTTTAATCCGTAGTGGACATAATTTCACTGTCTAAAGTTCCACTGTCTATAACATTTATTTAAATTAACAAAAACCTCTAAATTACAAAAAGTCCATAGACAGGACGGTTTTTAATGTGTACGTTTCAAGCGTCAACACAAAAAACTAGGGTCCTGAAACTGCGGTCCTAGAACTGGGGTCCTAAATCTGCAGCCTCCGATTGTGCAGGTACATACTACTGCTTGTGTTGGCCGCTGTCCATTTCCATAAGGTTCATATTTCTGAAATGCAATCATTTTGTGACTTCTTTATTTTTTAAAGGGTGTGCACGCCCGTGAGCACCTACGGAGGAAAACAAATTGGCGCCTATATAAGGCAATATGATCTCTATACTAAGCTCACTGGCTTCCTCTGTAAAATATGCCATGCACCGCCACTGGCTGTCACTGAGATACAAGACTGTAAGCAATCTGTTCTGCAAACAATTAAAGTGATGTTGACAACTTGGGCTAGCAGCACATCACTCTCCATATACCATACTTAACCTTACTCGTGAATCAAATCAATCAGGCACATATTGCCGGCACATTCTGTTGGCCAAGTCACAGTACAGCCTTAACACTTCTGAAGATCTACTGAAACAGGTGGAAGATAGTGTCATCCCGAAGGAAAGTCTAAAATAATTAAATGAATGCAGCAGACTTACTGAATTTTGAATCTACAATGGTTCTGTCTTTCTACTATCCACAAATGGAGTCGATGTATCAATCCCCATGAATCATACATTTTACGCAGACTTCTCCAGTTGAGGCATTCAATACTTAATATCTAGCTTTTTTCCATAATTGTGTGAACGCAGCAATCTCCTTGAATCTTAAATCTTACTAGGTTCTGTCTCAATACTTTCCCCTAAGGACAAGAACACAGCAATTTCCAGAAAACGAAAATCTTATGCTTTCTTGCTGTCAAGACGTTTGCCTCAGTTATTTTAATCTGTAATCAACTGTTTTGTATTGCTACTTTCCAATCAACAAACTGATATATGTAATGGAATGGCTATGTTTAAATTGGGATTTTCAAACTATCAATTTTCCATATTATACAAATGTTGATTATACTGTATATTTTACCCTTGTGTATCTAACCTCCCCAAATATATCTCCAGAAATAGCATGGTGTCCTTCATAACATTTTCTGACAAGCGATCACATAGATATTATAATTTCAAAGATTACATACTTTCATAAAAATGTTTGGGAATGATGTAGCTACATTATGGAATCCTGAGTCAAATTTTACCTATTTTTAAAACCTCAAATAAAACTGGTTTAGGAACATAACTATTCTTCATTATTATCATTTTGGTATATTTTACATCGAGTATGATTGTCTGTTTGCGTTAAATCTGTAAAGTAGTTCAAAAAATGTCAGTTCCACTTAATTATCCAAACCATCAAGCACACTTTGTGTCAGATAGCCACTCTGAAAAAAGCCATTATAGTGACAGTCATCATAGTGACAGTCATCATAGTGACAGTCATCATAGTGACAGTCATCATAGTGA
>JACXGM010031743.1:0-12862 GCA_016801145.1 Umbra pygmaea
CTCTCTCTCTCTCTCTCTCTCTCTCTCTCTCTCTCTCTCTCCAGATGGAAAGCTCTATTCCGCCACAGTAACAGATTTCCTAGCGATCGATGCGGTCATCTATCGTAGCCTTGGCGACAGCCCAACATTGCGCACTGTCAAACACGACTCCAAGTGTCTGAAAGGTGAGCAGAGCCACCCTGACATAGGCTCATTTCAGTGATTGACAGTTTGGAAAACAAATCAGAGTGGAAAGAAAAGACGGGGTGATTTGCCATATTATGACCCTTTTTTTGATGCTGTCACTGTAACAACTGATCCCAGAGCAGTTATGTCTCCCTCAGAGAGTTGATAGCCCCTGGGAACATCAATAACATACCCAGGTTGTCAAAGCTGAATGGGGAGACGCATCATGTAAATAGCCATTTAATAGAGAAGATGGATTAGACTACTACTGGTTCTGGGCTGTGCCTCATTGCACATTATGATTCATACTTAAGGTATTGAGTGTAAAAAAGCGGTGTTTGAACTGTTATGATGTTGTATGAATCTACCTTCTTATTTTTATTTTTCCCAGAGCCGTATTTCGTACAGGCAGTTGACTACGGTGACTTCATATACTTCTTCTATCGGGAGATTGCCATGGAGTACAACTCAATGGGAAAGGTAAACTGAGTCCTTCTTCAATCAGGGCTACTTCCTTTTGAACGCAGAAGAAAGGGTGTGCCTCGGAAAATAAACAGGAAGTGCCTCGGAAATTAAACAGGAAGTGGGTGTATCGAGTGTCTAGAACACCAAAATCATCAAGCCTTTTTTGATATTGAAAAACTATTTGCAGGACGTACATCGGTTTATAAATAGTTGAATATAGAGTGCCATGTGGAAATGAAAACCTCCCAGTTCGTGCTACTGTTTGAACTATTAGATACTCTTGCTGGTTCCCCAGTGTTTTAAAATTGTTCCCTGAAATGAGACAGGCAAGAAAAAGAAGAAAGCGATTTGAACGTCTATTTCGTTCATGATTTTAAACCAGAGGGATATTTAAGATGTTTCAATTAATCCTTTCATTTCAGTTGGAGAAGGTTTAATTGGATACCTACAAGGAAAATATGATATGGAAATGAATTAAATAAACATACAGTATATTTTTGATTAAAATTGGAGCAGCAGGAAAGGGGATTTTCATTCAATCCCCAATGACATGTGAGGTACTGCGGCTGAATACAAAGTGAAATACTCGAGTTATTTTTAATATCAATATAATGAAGCATGCAACGGAATGCGCCATACGGTTTGGTGGGTAATTTACGGGAGAGAAAAGTGTGCTTAAGTGTATTCTGACAATCTGAAGATGTGATTAACTCCCCAGTCATTAATAAAGGCTTCTTAATGAATAATTAGTTATAGTTTAGAATTGAAAATGTTCTCCTAATATTTAGAATAACATGGCTCTATTCTAAATGTCCTGCCTGGTGCCAGAGTTTGGTGTAGCGTTCTGGGCTCCTGACTCTGTCCCACACATGCCCCCCAGCGAAGGGGGGGGTACGTGATGGAGCCACAGCTCAGCCACAATCTTTGCCCTTCCTCTCTTCTTTTAGTTGCTTGTGGCATGAGGAAACTATCCAGAGGATAGGTGCGTGTATTCATCTGAACCACCTAATAGGTGTGTCTGTCGATCTGTGCGTGTGTATTTTTGTCGCGCAGGTGGTTTTCCCGCGTGTGGCCAGAGTGTGTAAGAACGACCGCGGTGGCTCCCAGAGGGTTCTCGAGAAACAGTGGACCTCGTTCCTGAAGACGCGGCTCAACTGCTCCATCCCTGGAGACTCACACTTCTATTTCAACATCCTCCAGGCTGTCACGGACGTCATCCGCATCAACGGGCGAGACGTCGTCATGGCCACTTTCTCCACACCGTACAACAGGTATCATTAGCTCACGGCCGCTATGGGGAAAATCCATTTCCCAGGCCCGCCCAGCACATAATTCCCTGTCACATTAGTTTTCTGCCCTTTTGTCACGTACAAAGTGTTATTCCTGCATATTTCACATAAAGAGAGGGGGAATAATTCAAACTGGGAGTTTTTATCTAAATTGAAATTATAAAGGAGCCGTAGAGCGGCCACATATTGTAATTCCCATTTCATGGCGGTTTTCAGGCGATAACACAATTGCTTGTGACAATGCAATTGAGCATGGTTAATGAGCATTAAAAGTCAATGAAGCGGCTTGGAATTCCTAGAAGCGAAATTTGATCAGGGCATGAATTGCTGTTAGCGAGCGAAACGAGAGGGAAGCCATTGTGACTGGAGGTAGAATTTCTGAATTTATTAGCCATTCATTAACCAAGTTTCTTGGCAGCATGGCTTTTCCTTTGCTTAGTACATAGTCAGCGCGGCTGATTAGTGAGATTTACAGCCCGGGCCACAAGGTTAACAGAATAACAGCTCTGTCACTGTCACAATCCTGCCCTTGTATATGTCATGTCCCTGTGCCAAGACAGCTGAAATGCCCCTAAGAAACGGCCGGGAATTAGATTATTAGTTATTCAGAGCTACACTATGAACAGTGAAATCCTGTCAATCGGACTGAGAAATGTTCTTTTTTTTGGGGGGGTGGTTGGAATGTTTCTCCAGCATTCCTGGGTCTGCCGTCTGCGCGTATGACATGGCCGAGGTGGCCAATGCCTTCACTGGACGTTTCAAAGAGCAGAAGTCCCCAGATTCCACTTGGACGCCTGTTCCTGAGGAGAAAGTTCCAAAACCAAGGTATGGCCAATCCTTTTGTCCTGCTTCCTTCAATATCATTCCAGCCCACAAACACACACACACATTCTAACCACCACAAGCATTAAAGACGCTCAATATCAGCAAACGAAGCATGAGATAATTTTCCAGATGGCTGCCTCATTCTACAAATGCACCGGCCTGATCAATCTCCATCTCTGTGTTCCTAATTATCCGGCAAAGAGCAGCTCCTTTTCTCTGGTGAAATGAGCATTTAAAAGCCGAGATCTGTGGAGTGGGATCGTAAGTGGAGTCTCTCTCCATATGGCATGCCGATGATATTGAGAGCGACACGATACCACCCCTGGTGATTTGCATGAAATGATGTGTTTGTGTGAAACAAGGTCAGGTGTTAATGAGATCTGAAATCAACATTGCGTTTATTCAATTTCATTTTGTCAACGTTATCAGCAGAAAAACACGAGTTCATTTCTTTGCTCTGTGGTTGTTGTTTTTTTTGTTCGTTTTTTCCGGCGGCAGCAGCAGCCGTGTTATCGCCTCAGTAACGCGTGTGCTTCTCTGTACTGTATTTACTGTGGGCCTCATTACATTCTGCACTATCTACCAGGGAATAGAGATTCAATGCGCTTCCCTTCAGGTCTTCATGGATAACCCGTGTGAATTATGCGGCCTGAGTATAGCATAGTGCAATAAACCCTTTTTATGGCTGTCCAAAGGTGAGATGTCTTTGAATGGATCTCCTATCAAAGGCTGCTTCGCTTTTACCGAGACTTCTACCGCTCCGCTGTCCTTGTAAAGAGATCAAATGGTCGCTCTCTGTTTGACCTGCTTCTTTCATCTGCTTCAGGCCGGGGTGCTGCGCAGGCACTCCATCCTTGGAGAAGTATAAGGTGTCCAACGAGTTCCCCGACGACACCCTGAACTTCATCAAGCAGCACCCTCTGATGGACGAAGCGGTGCCTTCCATCGCCAACCGGCCCTGGTTTCTCAAGACTATGGTGCGGTGAGTATAACCACGGCACCTTCCATCTGGATTATGGGAGCTAATCAGAGGCAAACATTAGTAGTGGACATCCCCCTTGGAGCTTAGGTCGTAGAGCGTAGCACTTACAACGGCAGGGTTGGGGGTTAGAATCTAACAGGGTGGGGGTCATTGGGGAGCAATCTGAAAACTTTGACCCTGAAAAACACAAGTTGCTCTAAGTAAAAAGATCTGCTAAATGACTTCAATGGAACAATATGGGAAAAGGTCTTTATATCAATGGAATGTCTTTATATCAATGGAACAATATGGGAAAATGTCTTTATATCAATGGAATATGATATTTTTGATATTTTATATTATGATATTTTATATTTTTTGTGCATGGCATATACTGTAGAAAAGTGTGACATTACATGCAATGTTCTTAAAACGTTATATATGTCCAAAGCCGGCATTATGCAAAAGTATGACCTTGACATAGGAGGTGGACCCGACACTGAGTCTGTAATGGGACTTTATAGCATCTTATGCCCCAAAGGGACATCTCAAAAAATTCTAGCTTTTGTAACAAATCGGTGTGAACTGTCCTATCAAGTATGAAAACCTATTTTCTGCTCTGATGTATGTTCTAGCTGCTGGCCAGGCACAGTCAGTAGAGAGGAACTCAAGGACGTAGCTCTTGAAGGGTCCTATTATCCTTAATGGATGAAGCCATGGACGTAATACTTAATATTGCTGTTATTGTTGATGGCCCAGAACCATGGGGTTAGCGAATACAGACATTATATGTCAATTCTAGCCTAACTGTCTTAGTGGGTGATACAGCTGTATCTCATTCATCGACTTAGATAATGTGAAATGGTTATGTTCTGTTATTCCTGGAAAGGCATCACAGGTTTCGCAGAATATTTCATGACCTTGTATGAAAAGTAGAATATAGGTAGAATATGATGTAGAATACATTTGTTTATTAATCATTTCCATCTAAATTAATAGACCTGAAAATAAATTTGCATATAGATCTGCAAGTTATACATTTTAGATTCTACATGATACAGTTTAACAGATTAAAGCTAGATAGGATGAGTTCGCTGAAAGGGTAAATAAAAAAAAGTTAAATCAAGACATGAAATTCATAAATGTGTGTTCCTGGTATTTTGTATGTGTTCCAGATACCGACTGACCCGGATTGCTGTGGATAATGCAGCAGGACCATATCGGAACCATACCATTGTTTTCCTCGGTTCTGAGAAGGGCATCATTCTGAAATTCCTAGCCAAGATGAACAGTGGTTTCCTGAACGACAGCCTCTTCCTGGAGGAGCTCAACGTCTACAACCCAGAGAAGTGTGTATTCCATTATCTAGCAACGCGACCCACCCAGCTACCCACCGCAACTCAGGCCATCCAGATGGCTACTCTATCATTTAAAGAATTTCTTCAGGTTACACCGTGTCGACCGCAGCTACTAAATTAAAGAGGCTGGCCGTGGGCCTTCAGTCACTGGGGCTGCAACAGCAGAGCTCTACTCTTACAAACGTACAATGAATAATGAAAACATAAAGGCAATGTGCTAGTCTTTAAAGCCTGCACGATACCTCTCGTCAATACGATGGGGGTTTATTAGGAAGGGAAGTGAATAAGTGGAAAACGAAGTTTACCACGACCTTACCAACAGAAATATTGAGAAGGTAGGATATTTAAGAGCAAAGAGGGCCGGTCCTTCCAGGTGACGGGCGTTTGTGCTTGTTTACATTTCAGTCATTTAGCTGACGCTCTTATCCAGAGCAACACCCAGTCAGTACAAGGACATACCCCTGGAGCAACTTGAGGTAAAGTGCCGTTCTCAAAGACACAATGACATTTGGCACAGTTGAGTATCGAACCGGCAACCTTCCACCTACAAGTCAGAGTCCCAAACAACTGAGCCATCTGACGCCCCTTGTTATCCAACAACATAGCGTCACGTGTAATGGATGAGCCCCACACCCCCTCGTCTCTTTGCGGTTTGGGCAGAGCAGCATCTGGCCCACGGCCATTTGGCCCGAGAGGATAGTGTAAGTGACTTTGCCCGGCCGGATCAGGATCTGGTTTGGGACACCATGCATTACATAGTGTAGCTGGACCATAAGTCCTAATTGAAGGCTTAAAAGCAGGGCTGGAGGGAAATCCTTCCTCTGGGGTAGATAAATTCCCTCTGCACTGTGGGATTACTGTGGTCCCTCTCTTATAGCCCACAGACAGTTTGCTTGGGTGGGGCTTTGCCCTCCTATCAACAGAGTCCGAGGCTGATTTAAGTGCTCGGTTAGTGCTGATCGCTCATGCTGTCCATCTGTCCCAACCACCTCTGTCTGTCCTGCTTTTAACCTTAACCCATTAATCACCTGTCCAGGTGCAGCGTCGACGGCTTGGACGACAAGCGGATCGTCAGCATGCAGATCGACGGCCAAGGGCACGCCCTGTTTGTAGCCTTCACATCCTGCGTGGTCCGGGTGCCGCTGTCCCGCTGCGAGAGGCACGGCAAATGCAAGAAGTACGTTTAACAAACGAAGCCATCCCCTCCGTCCGTTCTCTTTAATTCCAGACTTGCTAAATGTATTGATATCATCCTCACTAATGTAAGTCTTTAGAAAGGGAAAGTGCAATGAAGGCGAGTGTTTTGACGAGAACGCTCTGTGTGTCTTCGTTTGTGTGTGTGTGTGTGTTTCCAACAGATCTTGCATTGCCTCCAGGGACCCCTACTGCGGCTGGGTCTCAGAGGGAGCCTGCAGACAGGTGGCCGTTGACCCGAGGTACGTTCATGCTCACTTCACCACCATAAAAAGTCTGTGAATATAACCCGGCAATGTCATGACTTATACATCCTCACTGAATTCACTCTGTCTATACGGTACATTTGCCATTTCTATGATTAGTCACATTTTTGTGGCATTGTGTATTTTCTTCCAACTGAAAAGGACTGCTGGAAATACTCGTCGACAGAGAGGGCAGTGTGCCTGGGGGCTGGGGTCATTTGGGGGGAGGGGTTGGTGTTCTCCCGTAATGTGTGGCTAGCTATATTTATGACACAGCGCTTGATGTGTTTTGAACGAACAGCGTATTGAGTTTCTGAGGGGGGAAACCCGATAAAAATGAAGTCATAATGAAGGGGACGGCTTTTGATAGTAAACGAATGTAATCCCGTTGGAATGATTGGTCTTGCATGCCACAGTACTGGTATTATGTCTAAAGCACGAGCCTTTGGACTGCTCTGATAGTTTCCACTTTGGAAATGGAGTAGACAGAAGCATTAGGAGGTTATATGACCTTAGTCTTTACTGTACAATATCTCTGAGTGAGTGGGATTAGAGCTGTGATCTGTTAGTTTTGTGGCCAGCTATTGAAAGCATTTGGCCAAACGTTTCCCAGTGATTAATTAAGTCCTTAATACAAACAGGCCCTTGGGAGGATCAACATCTTTACTCCTCGGTCTTTCTCATCACCTTTCTCTCTCATAGATAACACACTGTCTCTCTCTCTCATAGATAACACACTGTCTCTCTCTCTCATACATAACACACTGTCTCTCTCTCTTATACATAACACACTGTCTCTCTCTCTTATAGATAACAAACTGTCTCTCTCTCTCATAGTTAACACACTGTCTCTCTCTATCATAGATAACACACTGTCTCTCTCTCTTATAGATAACACACTGTCTCTCTCTATCATAGATAACACACTGTCTCTCTCTCTTATAGATAACACACTGTCTCTCTCTCTTATAGATAACAAACTGTCTCTCTCTATCATAGATAACTCACTGTCTCTCTCATAGATAACTCACTGTCTCTCTCATAGATAACACACTGTCTCTCTCTCTCATAGATAACACACTGTATCTCTCTCTTATAGATAACACACTGTCTCTCTCATAGATAACAAACGGTTTCTCTCTCTCTCATAGATAACACACTGTCTCTCTCTCTCTCTCATAGATAACACACTGTCTCTCTCTCTCTCATAGATAACACACTGTCTCTCTCTCTCATAGATAACAAACTGTCTCTCTCTCTCATAGATATCAAACGGTTTCTCTCTCTCATAGATAACACACTGTCTCTCTCTCTTATAGATAACACACTGTCTCTCTCTCATAGATAACACACTGTCTCTCTCTCTTATAGATAACACACTGTCTCTCTCATAGATAACACACTGTCTCTCTCTCTCATAGATAACACACTGTCTCTCTCTCTTATGGATAACACAGTCTCTCTCTCTTATAGATAACAAACTGTCTCTCTCTGTCATAGAAAACACATGGTCTCTCTCATAGAAAACACATTGTCTCTCTCAAAGATAACACACTGTCTCTCTGATAGATAACACAATGTCTCTCTCATAGATAACACACTGTCTCTCTCTCATAGATAACACACTGTCTCTTTCTCATAGATAACACACTGTCTCTCTGTCATATTTAACACACTATCCTCCTAACGCCTCCATCTGTGGTTACCCAACTATCTCATACTGCGCGGCCACTTTAAGTGTCTGAAAACAGATGGGTCCCCTATCACCTACATAGCCGCCCAGCCTTAGATGCACATGAAGAGGTTGTGATCTTCACCATCATTCTGTGTGCTAACACCTGTACTCTAGTGCACCACTAGCGCTCCAGGTACCCAGGACTCTCGCCTATTCTCTGAGAAAGGCAATGCTAGATAAGATGGCCTAAGATTACAAACTGCATAGCAAATAATAATAATTATAATTATAATGCATTTAACTTATATAGCGCTTTTCTTCCAAGGAACTCAAAGCGCTTTACATAGTGAGGGGAAAGCCCACCTCATCCACCACCAATGTGTAGCACCCACTTGGGTGATGCACGGCAGCCATTTTGCACCAGAACGCTCACCACACATCAGCTATCAGGTGGAGAAGTGAGTAGTTATATATGCCAATTAGGAAGGAGGGGGATTATTAGGTGGCCATGATTGAGTGAGAGGCCTGGTTGGGAATTTGGCCATGACACCGGGGTTAACACCCCTACTCTTACGATAAGTGCCATGGGATTTTTAATGACCACAGAGAGTCAGGACACCCGTTTAACGTCCCATCCGAAAGACGGCACCCTAAGCAGGGCAGATGTCCCCATCACTACCCTGGGGCATTGGGAATGATCTTTAGACCAGAGGGAAGAGTGCCCCCTACTGGCCCTCCAACACCACTTCCAGCAGCACTGGTCTCGTATCTAGGGATTAACCAGGCCCGACCCTGCTTAGCTTTAGAAGCAAACCAGCAGTGGAATACAGGGCTCTATGCTGCTGGCTAAAATGTGGACGGGTTTTAAGGTTTTACTCATGCAACTCTGCATCTGTTTGGTGATTACGTGTCTGTGATAAAGCAAATCAGATTAGAAGATTAGAAGATACTGAGAGATAACAAGATTCCGTTCTGCGTTTCGTCTTTCTGCATTTCAGCAAGATTTATATGATCAACATCGTCTGGTTTGGAAGCTGGCAGACTAGGCTTTAATCTATCTGACAGTTGGCTGCTCTGTTTCACCGCATGCTTGGTGGTCCTTCGGAAAACGCAGTTCTGGACAGATCGCGAGGCAAATGGGACAAAATGCCCCTAACGTCTCATGAGAGCTACCCCATGTCCTAGTGTCCACCTTCTCTTCAATAGTCTGGCCCCTGAGCCATTAGTTTGACTTCTCAGCTGCCTTGGCTGCGTGCGTCCAGATCTGACCTGTCCTTTGAACCAGGGCTCAGACGTTCATGGTGATCTCCCTGTTCACTATGCAGGACGACCTTCGAGCAGGACGTGGAGCGTGGCAACACAGATGGACTGGGAGACTGCCAAAGTAAGCAATGTGCCTCTGTCCTGTCACTCACAAGGCAGCAGGGTACCGACACACCCAAGCTTACACAGAAACACATTGTAGACACACACACATACAGTACTTTACATAGCGGCCTTCACAAGAACTCACAGAATACATTAGATCTCATAATGCAGCCCTTTGTTAGTTTCTGTTGAATACCAAATAATCAAAAGGAGACAAGAAAGCGAAGAGTATGGAAATGACTAACAAGAGAAGCAGTAAAGTCCCGTAGAGGAAACGGTCGATAAATATTGACCATCAGGAGTGTCTGAATTACATTAAAGAGATGGGTTAGACTGCAACATCGTCTCATTAATCCTGCAGCATGTGACTTTTGCCCTTTGGAAAAGTTATTAATACATTTTTCCTTTACCTTTATAGATACGTTTGTGGCCCTAAATGGTAAGTAATCAGACTAAGGTGACCTGATGATTCCTCACCTGGTTTCTAGTAGGATCTGTTAGCTTAGAATCTAGAATCTGCAAAGTCAAAATCTATAGCCACAGAATGTAGAAACACATCCTATTCACAGTCCTACTCCAAAACCATAATCTAGGATTCTAAACCATAATCTACGAATCTAAACCATAATCTACAATTCTAAACCATGATCTATGATATGCATGAGTTTCACAGTGTAGTTTCAGTTAATGTGCATGTTTGTTGACGTAGCTCAAGTTGAAGATTGGGGCTGTAGCTTTTGGTGGCAACCCACTCACTCTAACTTACCTTTAGCTCCCTCAGTTCAGTCAATACTTTGCTTTCACTTAAATTAAACCACACCCACTATTTCACAAGAAGCTAAACAAGCTGAGCTTTTCAATTGAATTAATTAATCTGCTTTTTTCATTTCTTTTCTTTCTGTAGACATTCAGTCCCGCCCTCAGGGTCACGAAAGGCCTCGCCATGGTCAGTTTCTCAATTTAGTGTAGTTCTCTAGTTTCTAGGCTCTAGATCCCCTCCTAATTCTTACCTTATAGAGTAGTTATTTATCTTGTAGACTCTAAATCCCCTCCTAATGTTGTCCTTGTATGTATGAATGAAGGTAAGTTTGTGACATCATCAATGATTGTTTTATTTCATTATTATCACAACAGGTAAAGAACTTTCATGCATTTTGCTTTTTTAGATATTACCGGTAAATGTATTTATTCGATGTAAACTGGCTGTATAGTAGATACTTTGCTACAGCACTACTCATATCCAACATCCGCTTATGTCTCTCTTTCACTAGAAATACATCACTAAACAAGCCATTATATGCGCCCATCGCTAACAAGTTGGAACTGAATAGTTAGCTAGCTAGCTAATTAGCTTTATAGATAAAACAAAGAAAGCTAAATGTTCTTTTAGGTAGGCATTGTTGCAGCCTAAGCTAGATGTGTTAAGGATATGGTGCTCTGGATAAGAGCGTCTGCTAAATTACTAAACTGTAATACACTATATAGCCAAGAGTGTGGGGACACCTGACCATCACACCCATATGCGATTGTTAGAAATCCCATTCCAAAACTATGGGCTTGGATTTGCTCTTCCTTTTCTCAGCTATAACAGCCACCATTCTTTTTGGGAAGGCTTTCCATAACATTTGGTAGTGTGCCTCTGGGAATTTGGGCCCATTTAGCAAAAAGAACTATTGTGAGGTCAGTCAATGATGTTGAATGAGAAGGCCTGGCTCGCAATCACCATTCCAATTCATCCCAAAGGTGTTTAATGGAGATGAGGTCAGGGCTCTCTGTAGGCCACTGGAGTTCATCCACACCAAACTCCATGTCTTTATTAACCCTGCTTTGAGCACAGGGGCACAGTCATGCTGGAACAGGAAAGGGCCTTCCACAAACTGTTAACACAAAATTGGCAGCACCCAATTGTCTACAATGTCTTTGCATGATTCGTGTAGCATTAAGATGACCCTTCACTGGAAATAAGGGGCCTAGCCCAAACAAAGAAAAACAGCTTCAGACCATTTTCTCCCCTCCACCACCGTGTTCACAATTATTAGACAAATTGTATTTTTTGAGGATTTTGGTCCGTGTTCATTTCACAGACTGTTCTGAGAGATCAGGCTGTTCTTTTCAATAACAGTCATAAGCCTTCCATTCATGGAGTCTGTCAGTTTCTTGATCTGTTGACGATCAACTTTTTGTGCAGCAGCAACCACAGCCTCCCAGACACTGTTCAGAGTTGTATTGTTTTCCTTCATCGTAAATCAACCATTTAAGAAGGGACCACAAGTTCTCAATAGGGTTTAGGGTTTAGGTCAGGTGAGGAAGAGGGCCATGTCATTATTCTTTCATCTTTAAGGCCTTTAATGGCTAGCCACGCAGTAGAGTACTTCAATGCATACGATGAAGCATTGTTCTTCATAAAAATCATGGTCTTCTTGAAAGATGCAAACTTTTTCCTGTACCACTGCTTGAAGAAAGTGTTTTCTAAAAACTGGCAATAGGTTTGGGAGTTGAGTTTGAGTCCATCTTCAACCTGAAAAGGTCCAACTAGCTCATCTTTATTAATACCAGCCCATACCAGTGCCCCAACTCCACCTTGCTGGCATCTGAGTCAAAGTGGAACTATGTGCCCGTTAGTGATCCAGACATGGGCCCATCTATCTGGTCCGTCAAGAGTAACTCTCATCTCATCAGTCCACACTGAAGAAATGGAAAGTTGCATTGCCAGGTTTACTTAAAAATATTATGTGTGGTTTACACAATATATTAGTGTAAATCACACATAATAGTTTTAAGTAAATCTGACAATGCACCTTTCCATTTATTTCAGTGCATATAACATTTGAAAAATCTGTCTTCAGATATTTCTTGGCCCACACTTGACATTTCAACTTATGTGTCAAGTCAAAGTCAAAGTGGTTTATTTATCATATGCATTGAATAACATACATCATCCTATGCAGAGAAATTCTTTTTGACATGGCTCGGCGATTCTATGCAGTGGGCTTAAAAACAAGAATTACAACAATATAAGAATTTTAAAATAGTAATTACAATAGTAATAATAATAATAGTAATAATAATTATAATAATAATAAAACGCTATGAACTGAGCAGTGGTCTGGAAAATGTACAACAGTAGAAGTAGTAAATGTTATAGAATTGGCATGGAAAATTGCTTTAAAGGTGCATTTGAATTCTGCTACATCAGATGTAAAGAGCATAAGGTGACCAGAGTGTGTTTGTGCTCAACAGACGATTTGTGATCAGTGTCTGTGTTCCATGTTGAGCAGCCGGATGGCCTGTGGGAAGAAACTGTTTTTAAGTCTGGT
>JACXGM010031744.1:0-12861 GCA_016801145.1 Umbra pygmaea
GTGCCTGGATTGAGTGTTTTAACACTTATTTCAAGTGATTACTCACTTTTCTAGAGCCTAGATATTTTTTCTTATTTCAAGAAATCTTACCAAGTGTAATTGTCTTACCCCACTGGCAGTTAATTTCACTTGTTTATAGTCTGAATCTTCTCAATTAAAGTTTTTTTTTCTTATATTTAGATGGTAAATTTTTGCAGTGCACGGACTTGCAGTTTCGTAGGGATCCGGCCTTTCCCAAATGCTTACCTGATGTGCTACGTTTTTAAAGAATTTGTCCACAGTATAACTCTCTTGCTTCAGTTCATCTAGAGCAGTGGTTCCCAAACCTCTCCTCTGGGACCCCCAGGCAGGCCATGTTTTTATTTTCACCCTGAAATGACACAACTGATTCCATTAGTCAACTACACATTACACCCTTGACTAATTGAATCAGGTGTGCCATTTCAGGGTTAAAACCAAAACATGGCCTGTCTGGGGGTCCCCGAGGAGAGGTTTGGGAACCACTGATCTAGAAAATGACTTTTCTCTTTCATGAGAAAAGTCTATATTTTGGTTTAAGCTTAGAGCCTGATAGAAAACCCTGTTGTTCAACTTCACTTTAATGTTAAAACGTGTCATAGTATTTGAAACAATAAAAGTGTATTTAAACATTGTCAAATAGGCTCAGACCAACTTTAGTATGACAAACAGTGGCAACCTAACCCTCTGACCAGAAGCCCTGTGCTATCACTGAATCAGCCATCACAGAAAATCTGCAGAACCCTGGAACTGTTACATTGGAGACTTTCTTAGAAGGTATGGGTTTAGATAAACTTTATACATTAACCTGTCTGTGTCATAAATGCCTTTATAAAATGGGTCTGGCGATATCTGCAATTTGATTGGCTAAAATTGTATTCCAAGCCTATGACAATTCCCTGATATCCGCACTGTAGAATTTTGCCTTTTCACTGAAGTGCTGTAGTATGTAATCAAAAAGTATCACTACGCCCCCATGGGGAGCTGAACAAAATAAAAACATGGTGGACAATTCCTCTCAATAGTCAAGACGGGAAGAGATGAAGAGATTAATGCATGGATCAGAGTTTCAGCTGCAGGTGGGGGGAGGGAGGATTTGAGTTTTGCAATGTTACAAAGATGAAAGAAGGAGGATTTGACAGTCGGTTTAATGTGTTGCTTAAAACAGAGGGTGGGGTCAAGAATGACACCTAGGTTGCGGGCATAGGGGAAGGAGAAACAACCCTGTCACATGCTGTATCTCAGGGGGGGCTTGAGCCCCTGCTCTTTTGTATACCATCAACACAGGACATAGCTGAATTTGACTATTTGTGACAACATAGGATAAGGGTGAAATCTAACATTTAATTGCCGACATTCTCTACAATGTAATTGTCGTATATTTATGGCCCATCCTTCACCCCCTCACACACCCTCTTAAAAAAATGTGAGCACAAACCAAACCCCCACTCAAGGAATAAAAATTAACTGCTTTTTCTTTTATAAGACCACTGGAGAATTGTATAAGATACAGTTCAGGCCAATCTCATAATCTTTTATTTATCAGGCTTTTTAAACGGCCGTCTTATTTAGTTTCTGTGGCATCGGACCAGGTCTGGGCTTGAGCCTTGGGCCTCATCTGAGCTGGCATGGGTCAAACGTAGCTCAGTTTTCATGCCGGATGACATCCCTACTCTGCCTAGTTTCAAGTTCAACAACTCAGTGCCTTGTTGAGATCCATTGATGAATGGGGACGATCCTGCCTGCACAACCGCAACACAGCCCCTCCTCCACCCCCAATCTGGTGTTGTACAAACTGATCGTGGAAGCAGCCCCCCACAAAACAAGTGTTTTTTGTCATTCCATTTACAAAGCTGTTGAACCAGTTTATCCCCATTCAACATTTCAGGCAACGATAAAAACTGTAGTTGTAAAATAATCCAAAGTGATTTCACAGAATTCCGTGAAATGACCACGGACCCTCAACTTCGAAATCCATGGCAGTTTCACGGAATCGCATGATGACATGGCAGAGTATAATGGCGTAGATTTTGCAGGTTGGTAGGATGGGGATGGTGGATGGGCATATAAACATGGGACATCTCAGAGCTTGCGAGTTCAAATCCAGGCAGACACTTTGCATGTATTTTGTTTTCTAATCCAGCGCGATGCAGACATGTTGCAAATGTGCTATTTCGTTTTTTTTCCTCACTGTCACCATGTTTCCAAACAATACATTACAACGTAATACATGTTACATGGAGTTAACAGCAAGGGTTCTGAGTGGTTAAGGTTAGGGTAAGAGTTGCCCAAAACTCCATACATGTTTTAGGTGTCACAGGTTTGAGAGAATTGTTCCCAAAAGCACAGTAGGCTTTTCAATTAACTACATATGTTTTGCCAGTTTTTAAATGTTTGAACAATTTTTTTCGTGATTTTGAACTTGCAATCCTGATCTTATGACAAGGCAGTTAACTTTAATAGACCCAACATGGAAATTAATAATATTGTCCATATTTTGTAAAATTACAAAACCAAATATTTTCCCTTAAATAAATCACCTCGAGGTATTTTTTCAACACAATAAGTTATAGAAAAAAAATTTCAACTATATCAATGAAGTATCTTTGCTGTACAAGGATTATCCTGGCTCTCAAGAATCCCTGATCTAACAAATTTTTAAATAAGTAAGAAAAGTTGTAAAGTAACAAAATGTAGAAAAGGTGAAGGGGTATGATTACTTTCCTATTGCACTGCATGAAGTATTTCTTGACTTGGCAGACAGAACATAAAAGAGCAGACATTCTGCTCCTGCTTATATAACTGTAGTACAGCCAGTAACATACCATAGCCATGATCAACATTGGTGTTTAGAAAATAAATATATTCCTATATTTTTTTCAACATCATTCTTCTAAATGTGTATGACACAAATGATAACTGGTAACATAAGTAATTAGTACATTAAGTAGCTGAACTACAGTGTAATTACCCTTTAGTCACTTGGACATACAGACCAATGCACAGCTGCTGACAGTTCATCAAATTATCATTCATTAAAATTATGAGCTTTGACATCATTCTGGCAATTCATAGATTTCTGCAATAACAAGGATTAACCCGTAAATTTGCCTGAGGGGAAAAGCAGAGGAACTCTAGTGGATATGGTTGTGGGGGAATTGTTAAGTCCCGTGGGCATATGCACTGGATACAAACAATCCCTTCGCTAAGTACAGAGTGTGTTCAGACCATTCATCAGTAGAAACAGAAATAGATACTCTGAGCCATTGGCTGGGTTGTAGCTCATTTTTCACCAAGAAACTCAAGAGGTTTTTCATTTTCCTCAACATTTCTTCTTTGGACAGAGTAGGCTGTGTTGGAGACTCCATTGTTTCACAGCTAAAGAAACAAATTTGCAGAGGGGTGTCGCTATAGCTTAGCCATTAATAACAATTGTAATAGGCCAGCTCTTGTATAGCTGTTTGAGCATCCCTGAACTAGTAGTTTTTTGTATATTTTATATCACAAACTCATTATTACTAGATATACGTCACCACATTTGTATCAGACAACAACAGTGCTTGTGCACATTACTGAACTCTGATGCTTATAGTAAAATTTCAACTCATACACACTGGTTATTTCTACATGATTTCTTTAAAAACTTTTAATGACATGCCTAACTAAATGTAAAATAAAACCAAAAATATAATAATATTAATATAATAATATATAAAAACATCATAAAGATTCTTACACATTTGACCAGCATTGCCACTGTTGAGAATTATAATATATATATAATCATGTTTAAATACAGTTTGAACAGTTTAGAATGGTATTACTGGATGAGATAGATGTATAGCTATACTTGAGGCCTGTTACAGACAGGGAGACAGCTTCAGGGTCAAGCCAGATAAGACTTTCCTTTAGGAGAGGAGACGAAGGAAGCAAGGCCAAGGATGACGCAGGACAGGGAGAGAGGCCTTACTTATATTATAACATCAGCAGTAGCTTATGGCTTAGGACTTATAACTTATAACTCTGTTATATATTAGACTGCTTATAACTATATGAACTATTGTAGGTTAGACTGTAAATTCCATCACAGGTCTAATACATGGAGATGCCATTCAGACTAATAGAACAGGACATTATACTGACAGGACATTAGACAGATAAGGGTTACTGAGTTATTCAGAAAGGAGTGCACTAGGTAGTATATGGATCATATACAATAGCCTCAGTCAAGGCCATGTGCTAGGATTGTGAAGAGGTGATTTTAACAAACAGTTAGCCCAATCTTGACACTGAGTAATATGACCTTTTCTGTATATATTAGGAAACTACTAAGCAAATACAGGTCCTTCTCAAGAAATTAGCATATTTTGATAAAGTTCATTATTTTCCATAATGTAATGATAAAAAATAAATTTTCATATATTTAAGATTCATTGCACACCAACTCAAATATTTCAGGTCATTTATTGTTTTAATACTGATGATTTTGGCATATAGCTCATGAAAACCCAAAATTCCTATCTCAAAGAATTAGCATATTTCATCTGACCAATAAAAGAAGTGTTTGTAATACAAAAAAGAAAAAGTCAATCTTCAAATAATTATGTTAAGTTATGCACTCAATACTTGGTCGGGAATCCTTTTGTAGAAATGACTGCTTCAATGCGGCGTGGCATGGAGGCAATCAGCCTGTGGCACTGCTGAGGTGTGATGGAGGCCCATGATGCTTCGATAGCGGCCTTAAGCTCATCCAGAGTGTTGGGTCTTGCGTCTCTCAACTTCCTCTTCACAATATCAGATTCTCTATGGGATATCAGATTCTTTCGTTTTTTTGCCATACTTTTTCCTTCCCACAGACTTCCCACTGAGGTGCCTTGATACAGCACTCTGGGAACAGCCTATTTGTTAAGAAATTTCTTTCTGTGTCTTACCCTCTTGCTTGAGGGTGTCAATGATGGCCTTCTGGACAGCAGTCAGGTCGGCAGTCTTTCCCATGATTACGGTTTTGAGTAATGAAACAGGTTGGGAGTTTTTAAAAGCCTCAGGAATCTTTTGCAGGTGTTTAGAGTTAATTAGTTGATTCAGATGATTAGGTTAATAGCTCGTTTAGAGACCGTTTTCATGATATGCTAATTCTTTGATATTTTAAATGACCTGAAATATTTCAGTTGGTGTGCAATGAATCTAAAATATATGAAAGTCTAATTTTTATCATTACATTATGGAAAATAATGAACTTTATCAAAATATGCTAATTTCTTGAAAAGGACCTGTAATGCAGTCTTTGCTATAACACACAAGACATGAGAAGCATTAAGTGAATAGAACCATAGACCAAATGTTATTAACACTAGGATGCATGTACAGTCAATAGTCAAATTACGAGTCAAATTGACCCGTCCTACTATATTTTGTGCTGTTTTTATCTCCCCTCCAAAGTCATAATGTAATATCCCAGGAATTCCTTAAATAATGTTTTTAATATATCATAGTTTTGTTTTAGAAATTCTTATTTTTTAAGTAAAAACATTTTTGCATGTTTTACTACCCTAAGTTTTCACATGTGTAACGTTTGAGTATCTGTTTAATTAACTGTACTCTGCTTGTCTGTCTGCATCATATTCAGTACAGAATAAACATTATTATTATTCTTATTATCGTCGTAGTGGAGAAATCATTACAGAATACCTCACCCAAATAAACATGGCCGGGAGTGAGCCGTTTTACAGTGGCTGGGTCCAGGAGGATCTTCCATGGGACCTCTACGAAGCCTCCTATGAAGAGTTTTTAGTCAGGGAGGCTATGGATGGGGACTACATCCTTCCCCGTCGTGTCTTTGAGACACCTGCCCCTTTTGAAGCTCCTGAGAGGACACCCAGTCCCTGTTCCACGATGGTGGCTCCCAGCCCCAGTCCCAAGATGGCCGCCCAGAGTCCCAAGATGGCCGCCCAGAGTCCGATGAGTGCTGCTACCAGCCCCAGTCCGAAGAGTGCTGCTACCAGCCCCAGTCCGAAGAGTGCTACTACCAGCCCCAGTCCGAAGAGTGCTGCTACCAGTCCCAGTTTCAAGATGGCTACCAGCCCCAGTTCCAATATGGCTACCAGCCCCAGTCCGAAGAGTGCTTCCAGTCCCAGTCCGAAGAGTGCTGCCAGCCCCAGTCCCAAGATGGCTACCAGCCCCAGATCCAAGATGGCTACCAGCCCCAGTTCCAAGATGGCTACCAGCCCTAGTTCCAAGATGGCTACCAGCCCCAGTTCCAAGATGGCTACCAGCCCCAGTTCCACGATGGCTACCAGCTCCAGTTCCAAGATGGCTACCAGCCTCAGTTCCAAGAGGGACTTCATCTTCACTGTGTTACGGAAAGACCCAGAAGTGGATGGGGACTATCGGGATTGGATGAACCAATGCGGCCAGGCCATCAGTGACCGTCCAGATTTGGTTAGCCAGTTCTTTTCGTGGAGGGCCGGTTGTGGATCACTCAAGACGGAGGCTGAGACATTCCTTTGGAAGCGGCTGCTCACCCGATCCCCTCATCTAATGACCTGTTTGGAAGCCATCGGGGTCCCTAGATATCCTGGCAGGACCCTGATAGCCCAGGTTCAGATGCCAATATTTCGGGTAGGAAAGGTCTCCATCACGCCCCGACCAGCAGAGGTCTCCACCAGGCCCAGTACACCAGAGGTCTCCACCACGCCCAGTCCACCCAAGGTCTCCACCAAGCCCAGTCCCTCAGAGGTCTCCACCAAGCCCAGTCCCCAAGAGGTCTCCACCACGCCCAGTCCACCAGAGGTCGCTTCCCAGTCTCGGCCACCAGAGGCCGTGCCACGGCCAGAAGAGGCCGCTGTTTCCGCACCACGGCCAGAGGAGGCCGCTGTTTCCGCGCCTCGGCCACAAGAGGCCGCTGTTTCCGCTCCACGGCCACTCCCGGTCACTGAGCCTTTCCCGGTCACTGAGCCTTTCCCGGTCACTGAGCCTTTCCTTGTCCCAGAGCCTTTCCTTGTCCTGTTGCCTGCCCCTGTCCCAGTGCCATTGCCTGCCCCTGTCCCAGTGCCATTGCCTGCCCCTGTCCCAGTGCCATTGGCTGCTCCCGTCCCAGTGCCATTGCCTGCTCCTGCCCCAGTGCCATTGCCTGCCCCAGTGCCAGTGTCTGCCCCTGTCCCCGTGCCGTGTCTGCCCCTGTCCCCGTGCCGTGTCTGCCCCTGTCCCCGTGCTGGTTCCTGCCCTAGTCCCCGCTCCGGTGCTTGTCCCCAGGCCTACGCCTGCCCCGGTCTCTGTGCCCCTTTCTGTGTCTGTCTGTTTGTCTGTGTCTGTTTGTGCTGTGTTCTTCCAGGTTCCTCTGTCTGCTGTGGTTCCAGTGCCTTTTCCGCATTTGCCTTGGCCCTCCAAGCCCCCTCCGGCCTGGCCGCCTCCCGCAGGGCCATTGATTCCGCCTTTGTCGGCCCGGACTCTGCCTCTGGTGCCACCTGCCTGGCCTCTGCCTCGTCTTTCACCTCTACCTTGCTCGGCCGGACCTCCGCCTGCCGGGACTCAGCCGTCCGGCCCGTCGCTGCTGCCTCCGTCCTCCGGACCACCGTTGCTGCTTCGTCCCTTCGGTCTGCTGCTGCTGCCTTCGCCCTCCTGCCCGCCATTGCTACTTTTTCCCTTAGGTCCGCTGCTGCTGCCTCCGCCCTCTGGCCCACCTAGACTCCCTCCACCTGCCTGTTCTGCTCGTCTGCCCCACCCTGGATTGCCTCCGCCGCTCTGGTTTCTGCTCCTGCAGTCTCCTGCCTGGGTCTTCTGCCACCTGGTGTCCTGTGGCGTGTTCACTGTTCGGCGCCTCAGAAGCTGTGCCTTGGGGGGGGATTCTGTAATGTTTCCCAGTTCCTCTTCCCTGAGAACTACATGTTCCCCTTCCTAGATTGCTCAGAACTACAATTCCCATAACCCAGACTCAATCACCCTAATTCTGTACACCTGCTCTCACCCAGTCCATATATAAAGCACACACACCATTGCCTTTTCGCGAGGTATTGTGAGTATTGTATTCTTCTACTGAGCATTCCATTCTTGTATTTGTGATTCTGGTTTGACCCATGCTTTGCTATTTAAGAGTTTTGTCTTGGATTTTCCCCTGTACTTTCGCTTGTTTAAATTCTGCCTTGCATCCAATAGCCTGCCAGTCTGAGTATCCATTTTCCATTGTTTAAATCTGCCTTGCATCCTAGCCTGCCAGTCTGAGTATCTGTTTAATTAACTGTACTCTGCTTGTCTGTCTGCATCATATTCAGTACAGAATAAACATTATTATTCTTCTTATTATCGTCAGAGTGGAGAAATCATTACAATATATGGGTAAAAAAAACATGTAAAGTATTTTCTATGGAATTTACTGCATCGCACTCAACAATAAAATCTAGGGAATTAATAAATGATATGTTAAACAAAGAGTTTTTAATGTTTTTAATCACAGTTTTATTTTTTACCTTTAACTCATTGGGAAAAATGCTTTTCCATTACAAAACCCAAGTTGCTAGTTAAAATGACTTAATATTATTTTACCGCAACACGTTGGTGAGTATTTTACTATTTGCATTAGCCATATTATTAAAGGCCTTTTAAAATAATATTTTTTTCAACTTGAGTGCCTTAATGGTCTTTCATTTCTAATGGAATTTAATAGGAACCATTTATTCAATTACATTTTTCCAGTCAGGAATATATGTACAATTCACAACACATCTGCCGTCAACACTTTTACAGTACTGGAAAATAATTTTGCTTACATGTAAGTAAAATTTCCCCACACAACATTTGACCTCTTCAGATAAATAATAATTGATAACATTTGCATGGCCATCAATACACTTTAGAAACAAATGTATACTACATAAGAGCAATAATAGCTTGCTTAAATTATTTTGATGTTAGCCACCTAGCATTGCAGCTAGCATAAATTACCCTATGATAAAATATTTGGAACATTGAGAAAATCTCATGAACCATACAATTCTTTAATTGATAGAAATGCATATGAACATTTTTTACTTCACAGTATTTGAAAAGTTCCATAGGAATGTTGCCAGATATACAAGCTGAAACGGTTTTACAGATGCTGGATGAGATAGCTTCTGTTGTTAACATAGTGATAGGGATGAACTCTGTGTGATTACTCCTGTGAAGAGTAAGCTCAGCAGGATCTTCTGGTCCTGCCTTTAGTGGGTGGATGTTCACTCCAGTAAGACACTTTTACTCAGTCTCTGTGTCGTAGTTCTGTGTGGTATGATGAAGTGAGAAAGACTCTGGCAGCAGATGGTGGATTAAAAAACACTGGTTGATTTATATATTCACAGTAATCCGAAAGAACAGGCACGTTGCAGGGTACAGCCTAGTCGAATGCTTCGAGTATACATAGATATAGCCTACGTGCTCTTTACTGCGGCACGGGACGCTGGTGGCTAACTCTTAACAATATTCTCCCTGGCAATACGCACACTCAAAGAATACCCCTAGTGACTAGCACAACTTCAGGAGGGGAAACAATATAAGCTGTGTCTCAATGTGTATGCTGCATCTTCCAAAGGCCGTATTTGAAGGCTGATTTTGCCCATTTGAAGGCCGTTTGCGTCACAGCAGTACTACGAAGGCTGTCTCAAATCAAACTCTGCACCCTTCGAAGGCCGAATTCGTCACTGCTGCGTCATTCTTCTTCCTTCTTCCTGGAGCTGTATTCTGCTAGCAAAACAAACGATGATGTTATAAGTTCGGTATTATGATAAAACCTTCAAAATAAAAGGCTGAATATCATGGTCTATCAAAGTGTATAATTCCTCCAGTAACATAAATAAAATAAAAATGAGTTAGCAATTCAGGCTCCATAGTTACTTGACATTTCACAAATGTCATGTAGGATGGCAGCTCTCCTCTCGCACCGTTTGCTAGGCGGTAATTGGGAACATCTGGTGGCTCAATCGGTTATCCAATGACGGCTACATTTGCAGCCTCTGAAGGCCATGTAGGCAGCATCCTTCGAACTCCTCGGCCTTCGAAGGATGCAGCCTTCACATTGAGACACAACTATAGAAACAAACACTCAAGCATTACACAGCGAACTAGTCAACTCACTTCTCACAACGTCCAAGCAGTAACTCCCGGACTGTCCTCTGGATAATATACAGCACTTACACTAACAGTATACAATGATCAACACCTCTTCCCCAGTTTGGCTTGCTTATAAAGACACTAACTACCTAACTAACTACCTAGCCAGCCTAACGCAGGTGCATCCACTCACTTAATCAATTACCAGCTTACCCTAACCTAACCTAGCAACTATCAGAACAGCCAAACTGAGGGAGAGGTGTCACAGCACTTAAAGATACAGATACTTATGTACAGACTGAAACACCATGCCTTTGCACTGAACATAAATAGAAAAAATATATACATATAAATGGACCCCAAACATGTATTAAATCAATGATACTGAAAACTAAACTAAACATATACAAGTCACTAATAATTATAGAGTCCATATCTCTGTTCATTTTCATCCCTGCCATCTACTGGGCAAAGTGTGACAATCTGACTGGTTTTCAGTCTCCCTCTCTTAACAAACTGTGATATGTGAAACATTACTACAATACTGAATGAAACATGTTACTTGTTTTCAGCTGTTTCCTAATATTCTACATTGATTATTTTGTTATCTCCCCCTCAGAAGATCACAATGCCTTCCTCCACTGATGTGCACTTTCCCAAGATTTGTAGTATGAGGGGCCTCTGTCTCATGGCCTTCACTTGACCTACTGTATCCTGAGTCTGTTGCCACACTTTTGTGTGTTGCAAACCAAGGTGCTGGGAGATGAAATTTGCGATGTAACCCATTCGTACAAGAAAGCCATGTCTGAATGGCAAGCGTTCATCGAGTAAGTAGATAAATCTCATATGGTGTTTGTTGAAACATGTAGCTCACATTTAATTACTGAGCATCACTGCAATTGAGATGTCATTTGAAATGGAGAGATGGTATGTGCATTGTTACTGTTTAGACTAATTATACTGGAGGATGTGTTTTCTGTTGTTCTACATTTTTGGTGTATTGGCAGTAAGGGACAGTGTGCATTTCTTTAGTGGAAAATTAAACTTGTTTCAGCCTTTATTTTGAAATCAGAGGTGTATTTTCTGATATGCTCTGGAATTTATATCATGCTTTTGTTTAATAAAGACCCTCAAAGTGAGAATGTTTCTTGCTGCTTATTTTAAGACAAATTAACTTATATTGGTCTTTTTCAAGAAATTTCATCTCATTTTAAGGATTTTGTGCTAATTTAGGAATTTTATCATAAGAAAAAATACTCAAAATAGGAACAATTGACAAAGAAAAAAACTAATTTTAAGGATTTATATCTAAAATAATAACTTTTCAAGGGCTTGTATCTAGCTCAACTTTTCTTTTTCAAGAAATTTCATTTCATTTTAAGATTTTTGTGGTAATTTAAGAATTTTATTATGGTAAATGGTAAATGGACTGCATTTATATAGCGCTTTTTCTGACCAACAATGGCCACCAAAGCGCTTTACATTGCCTCACACTCACCCATTCATTCACACATTCATACACTGACGGCGGTGTCAGCCATGCAAGGCGCCAGCCAGCTTGTCGGGAGCAGCTGGGGTTAGGTGTCTTGCTCATGGACACCTCGACACTTGGTCAGGAGGACCGGGGGATCGAACCACCAACCTTCCAATTGCTGGACAACCTACTTGACCCACTGAGCCACTGCCGCCCCATTATAAGAAAAAACCTCTCAAAATAAGAACAATTGACTAAAAACAACTAATTTTAAGGATTTATATCTAAAATAAAAAAATTTCAAGTGCTTGTATGTAGATAACTTAGTTTAAGCATTTTTTATGTAGTTTTAAGATAAATCTGTGTCAAGACTTTTTTGCTAATTTCAATCATTCTTGGCAAGGAAAAAATGCTTACTCCATTGGCAGATTTATTTGCTTGATACAGGACAATTTGGCCAGATTTAAGATTATTTAGCTTGTTTCAAGAAGGGTATTTTTTGCAGTGTATGGATGGGTCTCAGGCGTGGTTCTAGCAGGGGGGCAAACATGTTCGCCTGGCAACACTATTTAATGTTGGCAACACAAACTCTGATTTGTCCTTACATAATAATACCGCTTGTAATTCATTACAACAATAATTGTTAATTCATTACATAGATACTGGGTCAATGTACATTTGTTGCTAAAATCAGTCTGTTGTTGGATTAAACAGACTCTAGTGAATGTTTTTCAAATGTAATCGTGTTTTCACATGAGACACTGACAAAATAGTCTATCAAATTCTGTGTACAATGTATTTGGTAATGTATTCAATTGTAGTTGAAAACATGTTAAATGTTTTTTTTTGCAATGATATACTCTTGTTTCTTTACACACAATACAACGGCATTTGGTTACAATTCACTAGCTTTGCAATGACTTCACAATGATTATTGAAATGAATTAAAACAAGCACAATTTTTCTGAAACAACGAATCAGAGTTTGTGTTGCTGACATAACATTGTGTTGCCAGGCAAACGTGTTTGCCTCCCCTGCTAGAACCGCGCTTGATAGGTCTGCTTCAGCATTGAAACATTTGGATGCAGTGTATTGTAGTTATGGGAATTTGAGAGAATACCATTAATATGCACAATAAATTAATACATTAATACGATCTATTTCTCTTTCCCTTAATTATTGTTCTGAGTTAAACAGGTAATAATGGCTTAATAGAAAGCGTGGAGAATGATCTTATTGATCTTAATTTCCTCGTAGATACATAATATCTATAAATCTGACTCCATATGTTT
>JACXGM010031745.1:0-12860 GCA_016801145.1 Umbra pygmaea
ACATGGTAAAGTCGAAATCTGATTGGTTAAAAATATGACAATCAACAACATGGTCCTGATGGGCTTCAACAGCAGACGGCATTCACTCGGAATTCTGAATGCCCTAGTCTACCCGGAGACAACACATATGAAAAAATCTTGTTGGATAAAAGCTTTCATTTATATGAGCTGCGCTAAAAGCAAGGCAACTGAAAATAACTTACTGTAGCAATGAAATCACCATATAGACTAATTTAAATGAACTTTGTAAAATATATATTATTGAAAAATATATTAAATAAAAAAATATATTAAAGAAGTACAAAAATACATTTCTGATTCTGATTATCTTTGGGCCTGCAGAGAAGGCCTTGCAGGCCCTGACGGCCCATCACTGGCTATATTCCTTGTCAACCTATTTTATATTACCAATTATTAATACTATAGTTGTGGTTGTTGTTACTGAGGCTGTTTTGATTGTTGTTTTTTGTGTTATTAATGGTCTTATAGCGAATCAAGCGTCAGAGCTAAACAATCTTTTTTTATATTGGTTTACATGGTCTACGACCAGACGTGTGTTTGATTGTAAGGATATGAGAAAGATACTGTAAAATGATTTGATGATCATTTTAAGTTCAAATTTGATTGTACGCATACAGTACGTTTCATGAATGAGGGCCATTGTCTCAACACTGTGTTTTGACGCATATGGTACAAATGCTGATGTTAACATCATATTTGCATCATAGTATTGAAAACTAGAATGTGATATTGAGATGTGCTTTTTTTCAGTGTGCAGCATCCATCACCTCTATCAAATAAGATTGATTCTGTCTGGGTATGTGTCGGCCAAATACAGTACATACTTTATTATTCTAACTAGACTGGGTATCTGCAAAATAGCCAACTAGCCAATTGTTTAATTAAAGGGACACTCAAGTAAATTACCTAGAAGGTAAACAGCACACTGTAGTAGTTCATGCTCTATTCCCACATAGAGGGAACTATATTACTACTTAGTGATGAAAAACAATGTTACATGTTGTCCACTTTTGGATGTACAATGTGACAATAAGGCAAATCTGTGCACAAGGACAAATATTTTGTGATTTTATGAGAGCAGATGCAATTTGTCATGTCCAATTCCCCCTGACCTTACCATAATTGTGCGGGATGGTCAAAGGTTGCTCACATGGTAACTTCAACACCGTCTGATTCTTAACACATTGCCTCTTCAACGCGGAATCCTTAGAAGCCTTTAGTAGGCACACATTAAGACTTAGTCGAGTACGCCACACGAAGCCCCCCACTCAGTCTATTTTTAGCTTCAATATCCAGGTTTAGTGGACTTAAAATTTAAAATAATTGTAGTTGCATCAAAGTATGTTGACTGAATGTCTGTCAGTATAATTACACGTTTATATTCACCTTTGGAATGCAAATCTGTGCTGTTTGTTGTTTCTGCTATTTGCCCAGCTGTACATTGAATCAAGTTGTTTGTTGTGAAGTTGAGGTAGCAATACATAGAATTATTGTTATAAAAAAGGACTAAACCATGTTATTTTATTTTACAGCCTGCCATGCTCGAAATGCCAAGGTATAACCACGCAATAGCTACACAAGAGGCAGATACTGTGGACAACGAAACAATACAGTATATGCTGTTTATGATAAAGTGAACCACCTGAAACAATGTGCAGAATGATTTGTGTGTATACATAAGTATAAGCGGTTTAGAGCAGAAAGAAAGTAACAACCTTCCATCTATCTACAGATACGGCTGTCTGTTCCAGGTGCAGGTGACAACATCCTCAACCCAAGAGGAGACAAAGAACACAATCCAAACCCTCCTGGAGAAGAAATACACCAATGGAGCCATAAACATAGAACTCAAATCTGAAGACATCCACATTCGTCATATACGTAGGCTTCAGTTTGTAGAATTGTCCATGAAAATCAAATTTAAAGCCGAACCTAGATCACATGACCTAAGTAATAGGTCACATGACCTAGGTTATAGGTCACATGACCTAGGTAATAGGTCACATGAACAGACCCAAATAGAAACTATTGCCAAACCTCTCCTCAGCCCCCCAGACAGGCCATGTTTGTTTTAACCCTTAAATGACACAGCTGATTCAGTTAATCAAAGGCTTAATGTGGAGTTGACAAATTGAATCAGGTGTGCTAGTTCATGGTTAAAACTAAAACATGGCATGTCTATGCGGGGCAGCGGAGAGGTTTGGGAACCCCTGGCCTAAAGAAAGGTTTTGGTGGTCAGAACCAGGAGTTGATGCCTCATTGTCTTTGTTTCCCCCAGTCCTCGAGAGTTGTCCTGAGACCCGACATCAGACCCGAAAGGGTTTGTTTGTGTGGCCCGTCACCATGGCTCTCCAGACAGCCAATCTTTCATGTCAGGGGAACCCCAACAAGACAGCTACCAGGCACTGGTGAGAAGTGGTCAGCGTAACACAATACTTGACAAATTGCCTTGTTAAATGTTGTCTCTTAGTTAGGTTGTAGAGAGGTATTGTTTCTGGATCATTTAATTTTATAGCACATTTCATCTTGTTGTCAGGGACTGTCTGAGACATAATGACTAAGCTATTTCTCTTCAACACTAGGGTTATATGCATTGAACATTCATGTCAAAATCAATTCATTACAGTGATATCCTGCAATAAAAGCCTGAATTTGTATGATAATACCCATAGATAATACTTATCATAGATAAGCATGATCAATTTTATTGTGTGTGCCTGTGTACTGTTTGCAAGGGATGTGATATTGTCTCCAAGAAACTCATCCACAATGATACATATTTTTTGTGTAAGCAAACAATACTGAAAATAAGAAACCAGCACTTTGGTGAGCAGGGTTAGTTGAACAGAAATTACTAAATTAAATCAATTCAATACCAATACGCAGGTATAATGTATGCAAGAAAAAAACATAGTTTATCGGAAAAACAAAGAGATTTAAGAGAATAATATTTAAAGCAACATTTTTCATAATAGGTAAGCTCTATTTTAATTTAATTAAATGTAAATGCCTGGAGTTAACAGCATTGATACTTACTTGAAGATAGATCTCTTGCATGATGGAAGATCTTAAATGTTACAGAATATGTCTCATTTGATTTCACAGGTCCATGGGCCCTTGCGTAGATCAACAACATCATAAAGTTCACCCAGCCCATTTCAAACAACACTGTTCTTTACTTGTATAACTCAACCAGATCTAAATGCATTTCCCCATGAATACCAAACTTGGGGATACAAAATTTACTGATGCCTTGTTTTTATTAAGATTCAACAGCTGTATTTCTTGGCCTTAAAATATTCTATGTCAATTGAATAACAGGGCAGCTAATATTTATTAAGGAATTACAGTATATTATAATTACTGATCTCGCTGTGTGTTATCTGTTTGAATGTGGGTGGATGACACATCTCTTTGGCTGACAGCCAGCTGGGTTTTCCAATCAGCTGGAATCCACCAGATATGCAGCAGTGTGTATTTGTGGTTTTGACTATTCCGGACCTTGAAGACATTGAAGTTACATCTGGTGAGTTGAGCTCCCTGTTGTGCTGCATCCATTTTGTGGAAGTCCACTGACTGTCCATAATAATCTCTGTATTATTATTACTTTTTTCTAGAGAATGCTATGGATGTGCTGGAAATAATCGAGAGCCTACTGCAAGATCACCCAGACCTCAACAGCACTGAACTTGACACTGTACTGAATAAACTTAAACAAATTGTTTTCGTTAGCTGGATGACCCCACCTCTTGGCAAAGCTATCCTCAACATCATCTCAGATATCTTGGAGTCTAAGAGCTACCTAGAGCTTGTTACCAACCAGTGAGTGCTTTATCCCTGTTCAGCTCATATGCAAAGCATTGGCTACTGTAACCTAACGTGGATTTCACACTTCAGGTTTTGAAGAAGCATTCTGGGATTTCAGAACATAATATATAATAATCATTACAAAAAATAATATTCAGCAGGTCCTTAAATATGACGCGGTGAGTGAGAGTTGACATGGTGATGAAATGTGACAAGCCACCGTAATTCCAGTAATTTTCCATAATTCTAAAATGTCCAGAAAAACTTGTTAAGACCTGGAGACCGTTAAGGTACAAGTAGAAAATCTACAGTCCAGGATATATGGGAAATTGCTAAAACCTTTGCTACCCTAACTGAAAGCCAGATGTTGTCTGTAAACTTGAGTCCCAAGCCACTCTAATATGGCAAAGCTGACATCTTTGGAAAAATGGTTAAAAGCACTGTATGTCACTTTCTTAATAATACTACACTCACCTAAAGGATTATTAGGAACACCATACTAATACTGTGTTTGACCCCCTTTCGCCTTCAGAACTGCCTTAATTTTACGTGGCATTGATTCAACAAGGTGCTGAAAGCATTCTTTAGAAATGTTGGCCCATATTGATAGGATAGCATCTTGCAGTTGTTGGAGATTTGTGGGATGCACATCCAGGGCACGAATCTCCCGTTCCACCACATGCCAAAGATGCTCTATTGGATTGAGATCTGGTGACTGTGGGGGCCATTTTAGTACAGTGAACTCATTGTCATGTTCAAGAAACCAATTTGAAATGATTCGAGCTTTGTGACATGGTGCATTATCCGTCTGGAAGTAGCCGTCAGAGGATGGTACATGGTGGCCATAAACGGATGGACATGGTCAGAAACAATGCTCAGGTAGGCCGTGGCTTTTTAACGATGACCAATTGGCACTAAGGGGCCTAAAGTGTGCCAAGAAAACATCCCCCAAACCATTACACCACCACCACCAGCCTGCACAGTGGTAACAAGGCATGATGGATCCATGTTCTCATTCTGTTTAGCAAAATCTGTCTCTACCATCTGAATGTCTCAACAGAAATCAAGACTCATCAGACCAGGCAACATTTTTCCAGTCTTCAACTGTCCAATTTTGGTGTGCTCTTGCAAATTGTAGCCTCTTTTTCCTATTTGTAGTGGAGATGTGTGGTACCCGGTGGGGTCTTCTGCTGTTGTAGCCCATCCACCTCAAGGTTGTGCGTGTTGTGGCTTCACAAATGCTTTGCTGCATACCTCGGTTGTAACGAGTGGTTATTTCAGTCAAAGTTGCCCTTCTATCAGCTTGAAGCAATCGGCCCATTCTCCTCTGACCTCTAGCATCAACAAGGCATTTTCGCCCACAGGACTGCCGCATACTGGATGTTTTTCACTTTTCACACCATTCTTTGTAAACGCTAGAAATGGTTGTGCGTGAAAATCCCAGTAACTGAGCAGATTGTGAAATACTAGACCGGCCCGTTTGGCACCAACAACCATGCCACGCTCAAAATTGATTAAATCACCTTTCTTTACCATTCTGACATTCAGTTTGGAGTTCAGGAGATTGTCCTGACCAGGACCACACCCCTAAATGCATTGAAGCAACTGCCATGTGATTGGTTGAGTAGATCATTGCATTAAGGAGAAATTGAACGGGTGTTCCTAATAATCCTTTAGGTGAGTGTATATATGGCTTTATTGCATAACACAAAAACTGTAATTTCTTTTGTTATCACGGTGGCATCAATTGCCTCGTTTCTGCTGCAGTCTGGGTTCAAATGTCACAATTCGGTGTGTGGTGAATGGAGAGAGGAGGACAGAGGTGAGCTGGTAGAAAGGTAGTTGCTGGGTTTATTGTTGATGAATCCGGAACCAGAGCTACATCCTAGTCGTACAGTTGTGTAACTAGAATATTGTGATATAGCCTACCGTGCACTCAACAGCGGCACGAAATCTGTATGGCTAATACTAAGGAATACTTCTCCTGGGAATACGCACACTCTATACATTCAATACGAGTGACTGGCACAACGTCAGGAAAGGAATATTCTAAACAGACAGTAATGTATACATGCGCACTAACGGCGACTCGCTATCAAATAATAATGAACCGCACCCTCCTCTTCTTCCCATGGACTGATATAGAACTGAGCCAACCAGCTGACATTGATTTGGTAATTAAATCAACTCAGTTCCCAAGCAGTACCAGGTGAAAGAGAGGAAGGCAATACATAGCCCACATAATTAACTAAACACTACCTTTATAACATGAACCCACAGTACATAAGCACTGGCATATATAAGAAACACAAAATATACACATGAACAGAAATATAACTTATATATGTAGAGTCCAATCTCAGTTCATATGGAACAGGAGTCCCACTCTGGGACTCCTGTTACATCAAATCATACCTACATTTCTTTCAAGCAATCTCTTCTCTTCCACCATGTACAATAATGTGTGAAATTACAGAAACATATCTGGAAAAATTAACACTGAAAATTGTAACAGCATCAGCACAGTGCATTTGTTTTGGTGTGGCCCATATTCACAACATCTCAGTGTTGAAGGTAAAACTGTCAGTGTTGTCAGTGCTCTACTTTCAATCTCTGCCTGCTCTACTTTCAATCTCTGCCTGCTCTACTTTCAATCTCTGCCTGCTCTACTCCTCACTGCAGAATCCTGAACATTACAGAGATGATTGGGGACAAGATGTTTTGTTTTGACCAGAGCAATTATACTTTGGTTTCTTCTGGTATAGCAGTCACTTCGGTCATCGTAGACCCCAACCAATTTCAGAGACTTACTTTTGGGGTCTCCTTCGCTTCAGAGAGCCTAAACCCTGAGGTCAGCCCTAATAAATTCACACATACTGTATTTTCCAATGTACACTACCGGGCAAAAGTTTAGAATACCCAGGGATTTTCATGTTTTTGACAGAAAATTGAATAGAATTACTCATAACACCAAAGCTACATTTTCAGCAGCCATTAATACAGTGTCCTAATGATAAGACCGCTTGCTCATCCATCATTAATCATGTGTTGACTATCATTTCTTATCAATTTAATGCCACCCTGGGGAATGAAGGTATCATTTTCTATCAAAACACATGACAATACCAGGATGTTCTAAAACCTTTCACCGGTAGTGTATCAACAAAATGTAAAGTGATATTAAAACCATAGTAAACATCTGTTTGAAGCATCTGTGATATTGAGGTTCAGATATTTTGATCATGGTGTTGTAGATTTACCTCAACAAGGATCCGTCAGAAGGGACGGTTGCATTCGTCACCCTCCCATCGCCCTTGAAGTACAGATTTCCTCAACACAATGGATCCCAGCCAAGGGTTCAGTTCCAGTTCTATGGAATCAAAACTCTCTTCATGGTAACAGGACTTCTTTATTATCTCAAAGAGCTGCATAGAAAAATAGTACTGAACTAAATCACAATCTTTTATACATCTGCTTTCAGAACAACCCAAATGGTACAGTCCTAAACACATATGTGGTGTCGGCTAGTGTCACTAATGCCAGTGGCCCAATTAAGGATCTAGAGAAGGATGTTGAAGTGACATTGTATCACCGGTTGTCAAATCCAGTAAGTGGAACATTTGAAATCAGATGACAAACAAAGATTAAAATGAGAAACTCATCTGTTGCTTTATGATCCAATATTGTTTTCTCCTGAAGCTTGGCAAGGACGTGCACTGTGTTTATTGGGACTTCAATCAAAATGGTAGGTCTGATTGTAAACCTAGAAGAATAATCAAATAAAAACCTTATTGTAAAATGTGTATACTCAACAGTTGTTTGTGTAGTGGGTGTTATATCGGAACCAATGGGGTGAATAATGTGTCTTATTTCTTCAACTGCAGAAGGCGAAGGAGGATGGAATGGACGTGGATGCAGGATGCACACCACCAGCGCAGACTACACAACATGCCTGTGTGACCACCTGACTCATTTTGGAGTGCTGTTGGTAATGACATGTTTTAAATGCACCAACGCTGGGTAAAAATTGTATTCCTATCAAAATGTCCCTTTCCACCCTGTTGTCGATTCTCGTACTTCAGGACATATCTAGGAATCCAATTGACATACCAAATGAAGAGATTCTGACCCTCATCACTTACCTGGGCTGTGGTGTGTCTTCTCTCTTTTTGGGAATCACTGTGTTGACATACGCTGCTTTCGAGTAAGAATCACTAATTGCCGTTGTAAATTCTCTATACAAACCTGCCAAAATCATGTGATTTGCCAGGTAGATTTATTTAATTTACACTTCATATCAGATGCCTGTTTCTTTCCTTATTCTTTGTTCCCATCGCACATGCCCTGATGTTCTATAACAGGAAGCTCCGCAGAGACTACCCATCCAAAATCCTCATTAACTTGTCTCTGGCATTGCTGGGGCTCAACATGGTTTTCCTGGTCAACTCTTGGCTCTCCTCAGTGGGCAGCAGTGGGCTCTGTGTGGCGGTGGCGTCTACACTGCATTACTTTCTGCTGGCCTCATTCACTTGGATGGGCCTGGAGGCTGTGCACATGTACTTTGCCTTGGTCAAGGTCTTCAATGTTTATGTGCCTTCCTACATCCTAAAGTTCTGCGTTCTAGGCTGGGGTGAGATACACTTAAGAGTAACTAGAAGATCAGTGAAATGCTAATTATTTTTTAAACTGATGTTTTTCCTCTGGTAAACTCTTAGAAAAAAAGATTTAAAAAGGCTTGTTGGAGAATGCTTTTATGGTTCCCAGACAAGAGCCCAGTGAGAACCCTTTTTGGTTACAAAAGTAGGGTTCTACTTGGAACCATAGATTGCTTCTCCTATGGGGACATCCAACCCCCATAACCATTTTATCTGTTCTCCGTTGGTTCCTGTCCTCACACAGGAATCCCTCTGGTTATATGCTGTGTAGTTCTGGTTGTAAACAGAGAGTCTTATGGCAGCGGTGGTGAGTCCATGGAGCCATTCATTAACTCAAACGAATTGTGAGTATTTGATTCATCCTGCTGTAATTTATATTTCCTTTCATTGTCAGCAGTAGATAAGCAGTGCCTGTTTATTACACTGAATTACATGTACATCACACTAAATATCAAACTTTACAGCCATATTACACCATATGAATGATTAACCAGTGTGTGATACTTGGTTCTGTATGTATCTGTGAATCACAGATTCTGAAGTTATTTTCAGTCGTTTTTAAGTCTTTCCCTAAATCAGCTGCTGGATTCAGGATGAAGTGGCATTCTATGTGTCTGTCGTTGGCTACCTTTTGCTGGTGCTGCTGTGCAACTTGGCTATCTTCGTGGTGGTCCTGGTTCAGATCCGCCACATGCGGATCAATCACCCAGTGGGCATTCGGAGCAGCCTCCTTCTGCAGGATCTTAAAGGGGTGTCCAGTCTCACCTTCCTGCTGGGTCTTACTTGGACGGTGGCGTTCTTCGCCTGGGGGCCAGCCAAGGTTCCCTTTCTATACCTCTTCTGTATCCTCAACAGTCTGCAAGGTCATTGCCTGCACTCACACTGCTGCTGTTTATCTGTTTGTAGCAGGCTAGCTGTTCCTATGGTCTTCAAGTCATTGCACTGCCACTAGCTACAAAAACTATGTTCAAAATTTTTCAAATTACACACAGACATTAGTTTATCTAACTCTCGGGTAGTACGTTTGTAGTTGACAAAACGTAGCACATGGGAGTTCCACTCACTCAAACAACCAACACTGGCAAACCTGCCCTGAAGGTAGAAGTTCATGTAATTGGTTGACTGAATATAGAGGGTGGAGCTTGCATTTCCTGAACGCTTCAAGAAACTTGACCTGCATTTGTGGTTGTCCCTAAATTTAACCTTAATCTCTACCCTAACCCTAACATTAAATGTTATGTTCATCCTAACGCTAACCTTGACCCTAAACATTTTCTTAAACCGAACCTCTTTAAATTTAAACTTAAATTTGACTGACTTCAGAGTTGGGAAGTACAGTAAGCTCAGATTTTCCATTAAATCAACCAATCACATTCATTTCTGCCTCAGAGCACCAGTATCACCAAGGCCATTTATAAATAGTAACATTTTCTTATCCCAAAAGCACACAAAATATAGTAAATAATGAGATTTCTATTAAAGGGTGTAAACTAATGCCAGTGTCAATCATGTGTTTTAGGTTTCTTCATATTCCTGTTCCATTGTTTGATGAAGGAGAATGTAAGAAAACAATGGAGGATTCATTTGTGCTTTGGCCGCTTCAGACTCCAGGAATACTCTGGTAATGCAAACACATGTAAATACAACTCAAAACTGATATTAGACAATGATAATATTGAATGGTTTCAACACTATCACAATAAATGAAATGTGCAAGAAAAATAAAATATGTTGATGTGAAAAGTGAAGGAATTTACACCTTTGTTATGTTGATCAGAGTGGAGCCAGACTGGAACATTTGGTGCCAAACACAAATCTAACCCTCCCATACGGCTGCCATCAGTCAGGTCCATTAAGTCCAGTTCCACAGACAGCACCTCTGCCTCATCCAACTCCAGTCAACGGCAGGTGTCCATCAGGAGACCTAGCCTGGGTGAGATCACATACTTTATCCCATTCTATTCTTGTTAAATATTATTATTGTGATTATTTTAGGACTCTTTTTATAATGTTGTGATTTCTGATTTTGCAAGTCTGAGTAAAAGAATTTTTAACATATATTTCAGGCCATGCCACTCCTTGTCATTGACAAACACTTTTTGTTGCAAAGACTATAGGGAATGTAATGAATTCTAAAGAGTTGTAAGTTCTGTTTCATTCCCCCTTGGTTGGCAGACTGTGTGTATAAGAAAAGCTTGGCTATACCACGCGTCCAACTCATCTCCAATCATCTTCCTCCAAAGAGAAGGTTTTTTCCAGAGGAAGAGACTTGGCCAGACAGATCTCACCAAAGACATCAGCTACCCATTGCGTAATAGGGTGTGAAGGACCACTTCATTTGTGCTATTTTAATTAAGAAAATCAAAAATTCTAGTAAGAAGTCACTTGTGCAATCAGAGATATCACACTAGCTTCATGGTAGAGTATACAGTAGGTATGCCTAGAGTAGCCTATGCATGCTCAGTATGACAAAGCAAAATGGATGCCATAATATGAATATTAATGATGCCTAGTAACAATTATGTACTTGTATTCTTTTATAATATCTACTCACCGTGGAACAAATCAAAATAAAGTTATGTTGAATCATTATTTGGTGAATTTATTTTCCTGATATCTACAAACATTCATACTGATAAACAGAATTATGTGAAAAACAACACAATGTACATTTGCAAATATAACAGTTGACTGCAATGTCTTGTAAATATAATAACGTGTTTCAAATCTTTGTACAATATTTTTTTAAACAGTATTTACTTTGAAAGGTTTGGATTCTCCCAGTGTTGGTCTGCTGGAGCAGTTTTTATTAGAACCATGGTCTAAAGGACATTGCATTCAAAGGTCACCAAAAACATTGGCTTTGGAAGATATTTGGAAGAGACGTCGAGTGGCTCTTGGTTCAAACCTCTTGTAGCAGCCTGATGTCATTTCCACCAGAGATCAGATCAACAGAAAAGAAAGATGGATTGTTTGGAGTGGAGGCGCGAGTTATGAACTGCGTAGACTGTTGCAGAGTTGGTATCGGCTGGTTTGGCCGATCGGGACAAGTGTACTGGGTTTGGCATGGAGGGGAGTTTGGATGGGAGTGCAGTGGATGTCACAGATAGTGGTGGAAGTTGAGTTACTGTATGTGAGGAGGAAGAAGAAGCGTGCACGGGAGAGAGAGGGTGGTGGGTTTAGTTTTAGTGGAGAGGTGAGGATAGAGGGGAAAGCGGAGAGCATGGGGAGATATGGAGGAGGGATATAAGGTTTTAATGGTGTTTACAGCACCGAAGGTTTAGATGTTGCACCCTGTCACACTGACGGCAGCGATCAAAGCAAAGGTTGGGAGGGTGAAAGGAGGTGTTGAATGGGGGTCGGGTGAGATATCAGGTTCTTGGAAGTGCAGCGAAAGTGAGTGTGGTGATCACGGGTGCTCCGGAGGATTTGTCAATGGAAAAGCAAGAAGGATGAATAGTAGACTGATTGCGTAAGAGATGGTTAGTCCGGCAGTGTTACTGGAGTTTGAAGGGCCATTGCCGAGTAGGGTGCACATTGGGTTTCTCAGTTTTTTTCTCAGGGTTTAGGTCGGTCAGGTGCAGAGCTGCCAACTCTCACGCTTTCACCGTGTGACACACGCTTTTGCCTGTTTCTACACGCACTCATGCCACACATTCAATTTCTCACGCAAATAAATCCGGCCGAGACTCGTTTGTTCCTTTTTCAAACCACCCGACGGTAGATGGCGCTGATGAACGCCACTGAACCTTATGCGCTGCACCCAGAAGTTAGCGACAGAACAAGAGATACCATTACCGCGAAAGACAACGGGAGAAGAAACGATCAATCTGGGTGCAATCTACAGTAGCTACTATAGAATTCGACAGGAGGAATGCCCAAGATAGAACGCGAGTGTAGCTTCTGTAGAATATACGGTAGGAGGAATGCCCTCGAACAAGCCAAAATCATGGTAAACATTCATCTTTTTTGTCAGCAGAAACAGGCATATAAAAAGTTTTGTCTCTAAAGTTTAAAACAATTGAATTTCTAGTGGAAAATGGATACTGAAGGTGTGCTTTCTTCAGTGAAAGCATACAACCGATAGTTTGTTAGTTACTGTTCGAATTCCGATGGTCTCTATAATAATACACGTCTATGAAGTGACAGTAGTTTAAATGATTGTCTCTAAAACAGCTATGTATATTTTACAGTTAAAACGAAGTCTGCTGTGCATATAGCAACTTTTTCATCGTAAGAATAATATAATCGGCGGGTGAACACCATGCTACAAGTAATAAAATTATGAATAGGCCTATTGTATTCATTCCCGGTTTTCGAATAATAAAACACTTTAGCATTCGTAACTGCATTTACTTTGTAAGTCTAAGGATTTGG